>VKKV01000012.1:0-151765 GCA_008080845.1 Phytophthora kernoviae | reverse complement strand
TGCTACCCAATTTGTATCCTTCCGTACTGAAGTCGTTTGGTTGTTGCGCTGGAGCGCAGATCCGACTTGCTCCTGACCGAGTGAGTAGTGCATCAGATGCGCGTTCGTGGGTATCGGTAAGGACCATACCAGACCAAAGACTCCGTGTTGCTGGGAAGATCTGCACGAGGGATCGCATCTGCCGTTTGAAACCACGCAATGGGAATTGTTGACGACGTAATTTCCTTGAAGATTTGATCCAGCTGTCCCGGTAGTCGCGTTAGTCGCTGCCACATGGTTCACGATTGACAGCCTGTCAGTGATAGAATTACACTAGCCATGCCGTCTTGAGCACGGTGCCCCGGGCTGGTCTCTCCACAGGTGTTTTCAGTATTCTTCTGTGGACATCAAGGCTCGATCCTCGAGCGTTGTAGTCTCTTGTCAGTGTTTCAAAGAGGAAACAAGATAGCATCGTTTTAGATTTTTGGGAGACTTTTTTAGCGGATCTATGCGCACGATTGAATCACCGCCATCAGCATGATATAGGAGTTGGTTGTTTCTTGTGGTCTCCATGCAACACTGGCCCAAGAGATTTTAATACCAGCTGGGTTCTTGGATCACGGTCGAGACTACAACGCTCGAGGATCGAGCCTTGATGTCCACAGAAGAATACTGAAAACACCTGTGGAGAGACCAGCCTGGGGCACCGTGCTCAAGACGGCATGGCTAGTGTAATTCTATCACTGACAGGCTGTCAATCGTGAACCATGTGGCAGCGACTAACGCGACTACCGGGACAGCTGGATCAAATCTTCAAGGAAATTACGTCGTCAACAATTCCCATTGCGTGGTTTCAAACGGCAGATGCGATCCCTCGTGCAGATCTTCCCAAGCAACACGGAGTCTTTGGTCTACCCGGTATGGTCCTTACCGATACCCACGAACGCGCATCTGATGCACTACTCACTCGGTCAGGAGCAAGTCGGATCTGCGCTCCAGCGCAACAACCAAACGACTTCAGTACGGAAGGATACAAATTGGGTAGCACATGCCAACCGAGTCTACTGTACTGGTAAACTCTGGCAGAAGCTGGCAAATATTTCGCCTCGTATGTCAATCACATCCACCAGCTGGAAACTCAAATGCTTTGAAACGATTGTTGTGCTCGGGCCATGCAAACTTCCGCTGTTCGACACACTCAGCTGATTTAGCAGTGTATACTGCAGAAAGCGCAGTATAGAACTCTATTCTATAGACACGGTGCTAAAATAGCACGACCCTGCACACATCGACCAACCCTTATGTTCATCGTGCGACCATCGGATGGCAAGCAACAATGCATGTATCACGCATCGTGTCTGTGCCTCGGCGTTTGCACGTTCGATCGCACCAAAACAACTGGTTATCGAGATCATAGTGGCCCGGATACGAAGGCCCCTTCACCGCAACAGGTCGTTGTACGCTACATCTCCTACAACACTCCGCTATGATGGTCGGCTCCTAGAATCATGATTAAAAGCGTTAATCAATCACACTTCACATTAATCAATTCTCCTCCTCCACGGCAAGTGGTCAAGCAACCAGATCCCATACGTGATCCCATCCAACCAACATTGCAACTACTAGGACACGCACTGCTTGATCTCCTTCACGATGACCAAGTCATTTGCACCGCTTGCAGCCTCTGTCGCCCTGCTCATCGCAGCAGTGTCGGCCGCCTCCGTGCCCGATGGTACATGGCCTACCAGCACGGGAACCGTCCAGTACTCCACGGCCTACACCGTCAAAGCAGGCGAGGTCTTCGACGGTAAGATGCAGACGTTCGAACGCTCTGACATCTCGTGTCAGGGTCAAACGGAGAGCGGCAAGGACACGGCTGTATTCCTCGTTGAAGCCGGAGGCACACTGAAGAATGTGATCATCGGTGCCAACCAGATGGAGGGCGTGCACTGCGACCAGCACGACTGCACCATCGAGAACGTCTGGTGGGACGATGTGTGTGAGGACGCACTGAGCATCAAGGGTGGCTCGGCTTCGAGTGTATCGACGGTCACCGGTGGCGGTGCTCGCTCGGCCGATGACAAGGTCGTCCAGCACAACGGTTTCGGTACGGTCAAGATTGACGGCTTCTACGGTGAGGACATCAGCAAGCTGTATCGTTCATGCGGTACTTGTGGCGACAAGCAGCGCAAGGTGTCTGTCTCGAATGTGTACGTGGTGAACCCAGGAAACGCCGTCGTGACAGTGAACAAGAACTACAAGGACCAGGCAACAATGAAAAACATTTGGGTGAAGTCAAGCAAGAAGACGGTGAAGATCTGCCAATGGTCCCAGGGCAACGCTGATGGTGAGCCCACGATCGTGGGCCACGGTCCATCGGGTACACTGTGTCAGTACTCGGAGAGTGACGTGCACATCAACCAAGACATTTCTCAGGCGGGCGGTTCGTCTCCTAGCTCGGAGACACCGTCGCCAGCAGAAACTGCCGGTAGCATCGACCAACCTGAAAACGAAGATCAGGCGATCGCCGCGAGCACTAGCGGTAACACCAGTCCCAGCACTAGCACGACCCAGACCGCCTCGACAAACTCGACCGGTTCGATCCCCGACGGCACGTGGCCTACTAGCACCGGCACCGTCACCTACACGGAACCGTACACGATCAAGGCCGGTGAGGTCTTTGACGGTAAGATGCAGACGTTCGATCGATCGGATATCACGTGCTCTGAGGGCGAGGGCCAGAAGGACACCGCCGTGTTTCTTGTGGAGGCCGGCGGCACTCTGAAGAACGCCATCATCGGCAAGAACCAGAAGGAAGGTGTCCACTGCGACGACCATGACTGCACGATCGAGAACGTGTGGTGGGACGACGTGTGCGAGGACGCACTGAGCATCAAGGGCGGTTCGGCTTCTAGTGTGACCACCGTGACGAACTGTGGCGCGCGCTACGCCTCGGACAAGGTGGTGCAACACAACGGCTACGGCACTGTCAAGATCGATGGCTTCTACGCGCAGGAGTTCGGTAAGTTGTACCGCTCGTGCGGCACATGCGGAGATATTCCTCGTAAGGTGTTCTTGTCGAACGTGTACGCGGTGGATCCGCTGGTGAGTGTCGTCACGGTGAACAAGAACTATGGCGACCAGGCCAAGTTCAGTAACATTTACGTAAAGACGTCGGATGGCAAGAACGACGTGAAGGTGTGTCAGTGGTCCCAGGGCAGCAAAACGCCGTCGAACCTTGGCGACGGTCCGTCAGGCACGCTGTGCCAGTACACAGATAACGACGTGCACATTAACAAACCTCTCCCGACGACTACTGCACAAACGGCGTCTTCGGCGTCGACCACCACCGAAACTGACTCATCTATGGACGCGTCTGGTGCTGGTACGGTAGCTCCCGCCGGTAGCTTTGAAGAATCGATTGTCGACTTTGGTTCCAGTAAGAGCACGGAGCAGGGATCCACCGACGAATCCGCCAACGCTCCATCCGCCTTAAGTTCAAGCTCGTCTGCCACGACAGATATCTCACAGACTGCCGTTCAACAATCAAGCAGCGCCTCCAGCTCTAGCAGCCCGAGCCAGTCTGCTCCGACGAACTCCACAGGCTCAGTCCCGGATGGCAAGTGGCCCACCAGTAAGGGTACCGTTCGGTACGCCCAGCCTTACACCGTCAAATCTGGCGAGATCTTCGACGGAAAGATGAAGACGTTCGAGCGATCGGACATCACTTGTGAGGGCCAGACAGAGAGCGGGTCAAAAACGGCCGTGTTCCTCGTGGAGGCCGGCGGCACTCTGAAGAACGTGATCATCGGCAAGAACCAGATGGAAGGTGTCCATTGCGATAACTCGGACTGCACTATTGAGAATGTATGGTGGGACGACGTGTGCGAGGACGCACTGAGCATCAAGGGCGGCTCGGCTTCTAGTATGACCACTGTAACGGGCGGTGGTGCTCGCTCAGCCGACGACAAGGTGATTCAGCACAACGGTTTCGGCACCGTCAAGATCGACGGCTTCTACGCAGAAAATTTCGGCAAGCTCTACCGCTCGTGCGGCACATGCGGCGACAAACCGAAAAAGGTGATCTTGTCGAATGTGTACGCGGTGAACCCGAGTGTGAGCATCGTGACTGTGAACAAGAACTACAACGACCAGGCCAAGCTGAGTAACATCCACGTGAAGTCGAGTAAGCCCAAGGTGAAGGTATGCCAATGGTCTCAGGGCGGCAGCTCTCCGAAAACCTGGGTGATGGTCCGTCGGGTACGCTGTGTCAATATTCGGAAAGTGACATCCACATCAACGAGTAAATTGGTGTGATCGAAGAGTATGAAGGAGTGAAGTTGACAGGGATAGGAGCGATGTGATGTAGCGTGCTCCCCACAAGTATCGTGCACTGTACTAGATGCGTAGACATAATAGATGTGTGTTAATGTCTTGAAACTCAGTTGATGTTGATTCTTTCCTTATGAACGCCTCAGCAGAACATTGCTGATGATAGATAGGCGCGTCCCACAAAGGAAAACATAAACGATTAAAGCAATTACGCATGTTACTGTTGACTACGGATATGCAAGCCGCCAACAGACCTGTCGAGTACATGAACAAACTCCAGTCTTTTGAAGTCCAATGTTCAAAGCTTGAAACTCACTCAAGTCCAGCGTGGACGTCGTTTCGTCTTGCAATCTCCAGGATCAAATTTACTGACGAATATTTAAAAAAGATGCATATTTTGTGTAATTCTTATTTATATCATATGTATATGTAAAACGTCTTTTTCTTATAATTCCTTGAAGATGTGAAGCAGCTGTTCCGGTAGTCACGCTAATCGGTGAGATTGCTGACACGCACGGCCTCACGGCTGTCAGCTGTAAGTGCAAAATTCGACTCAATCGCTCCATCGTCAATTGGTGCTAGGACCTGGTCTCCACGGTGCCGGTTCAACAATATCTCGTAGCAGAATCGTTGTGCGACTCTCGTCAGTGCTCAGCACTGAACGCCGACGGCGTGTCCGCCACAACTTTCAGATAGCCTTGATTCACTCGAGGTTTCTTGACTCCAGTCGTGATCTTATAATCCAGCTAATAAATCACTCACTGTGGTCTGCGTATTCCGTTGCACTCTCAGCTACAACGACGACCATACCCATCATTACCATTTCGATGTTCTCTCATCTCTTTCGCGTTGCTTTCTTGCTCTAGTAATTCTGCTCCGTGATCCCACTTACACACACCGAGACGTCCTGAATCCTAGACTCTCAAACGCCAAGACTCATTGTTCGGTTGTAGCTCCAGCGCAATTTCGAGCAACGTCACGCTGTTCACATACGCTTTCAATTCGACACTCATCTCGTCCGGCTGTTTGGCTGTTTGGCTGTTTGGCTGTTCGGCTGTTCGGCTGTTCAGCACACGGCACTCGCCATGCGGGGAGCCACACCGATTGTGATCGATACAAAAGCCATCACGTGCGATCTTTGAAGATGTGGCAGCCCGCCACCGGGCGGCGCGCTGGATGTGACGTGCTGCAGCACATGGACCGGTCTGTCCTTACAGAGTGCGGCTGCTGTACTGACCCAGTCTTGATTGCCAAGAGCAGTCACGTGTAATATGTGTCACCTTTTAAGCTCACAGTCTGGTTGGCACCAGCCGCTGCCTTCTTTCTGACTGTGTTTTCTAACTCGAAGGGTTCTGCGCTTGTGGGGGTTATCTGATGGCAACATATCCTAATGTTTTGGGGACAACGAGCTGCATGTTAACAATTGAAATAGTCGCATCGGACCTTTTCGACGGAAAGGATCCGCTCCACGAGTAGCAAAAGTACGCATCTAAAACGTCAACTTGTCAACTTCAGCGTCCACGAAGGCCACTTCATTTGACAGGCACGACCGATCGCTACGGATTTGACGCGAGAAAAAACGCCAAACAAATGAAACGAGTGAGCTCACCCGCAAATGCACCCGGCAGCAAGACAGCAAGAAAACAACTGCTTCTCCAGACCTCGACAACGCTTCAAACTGGCCTGGCAGAGCAACACTGCATCACTGTTCCAACATGGCACACGCCACCCCCATGCGCCGCACCCCCTACGACACCACACACCAACTGGTGTGGTGTGCCTTGATGACCGCTCGCTCCTTTTGCATCCCGACTAAAACCTTTAGTCGATCTGAACGAACACCGAGTGAGCAAAGTCTCCTCATTAATCGATTCTCCTCGTCACCAGCAAGAGAGAGGCCAAGCAACCGGATCCCATACGTGATCCCATCCAACCAACATTGCAACTACTAGGACACGCACTGCTTGATCTCCTTCACGATGACCAAGTCATTTGCACCGCTTGCAGCCTCTGTCGCCCTGCTCATCGCAGCAGTGTCGGCCGCCTCCGTGCCCGATGGTACGTGGCCTACTAGCACCGGCACCGTCACCTACACGGAACCGTACACGATCAAGGCCGGTGAGGTCTTTGACGGTAAGATGCAGACGTTCGATCGATCGGATATCACGTGCTCTGAGGGCGAGGGCCAGAAGGACACCGCCGTGTTTCTTGTGGAGGCCGGCGGCACTCTGAAGAACGCCATCATCGGCAAGAACCAGAAGGAAGGTGTCCACTGCGACGACCATGACTGCACGATCGAGAACGTGTGGTGGGACGACGTGTGCGAGGACGCACTGAGCATCAAGGGCGGTTCGGCTTCTAGTGTGACCACCGTGACGAACTGTGGCGCGCGCTACGCCTCGGACAAGGTGGTGCAACACAACGGCTACGGCACTGTCAAGATCGATGGCTTCTACGCGCAGGAGTTCGGTAAGTTGTACCGCTCGTGCGGCACATGCGGAGATATTCCTCGTAAGGTGTTCTTGTCGAACGTGTACGCGGTGGATCCGCTGGTGAGTGTCGTCACGGTGAACAAGAACTATGGCGACCAGGCCAAGTTCAGTAACATTTACGTAAAGACGTCGGATGGCAAGAACGACGTGAAGGTGTGTCAGTGGTCCCAGGGCAGCAAAACGCCGTCGAACCTTGGCGACGGTCCGTCAGGCACGCTGTGCCAGTACTCGGAGAGTGACGTGCACATCAACGGGGACATTTCGCAGTCGACCACCCAATCTGAGACGACGTCATCGGCCTCCACTTCCAAGGAGATGGCCTCCTCATCTGATGCGACGCCTACTACGAACACGTCTACGGATGCTTCAGGCGCCGGGACGGTAGCTCCAGCTGACAGCGACAGCTTAGAGCAGCCCTTCATCAATTTCGCGTCCAGCAACGCGACTGAGCAGGAGCCGACCGATGGGTCTACTGACGTTTCCCAGACAGCTATTCATCAGTCTAGTGTCGCTTCGAGTACTTCAACCTCGGCTTCGGGTTCGACTACAAAGAGCAGCGACAACGGAGCACAGAACGAAGATCAGACGGTGGCCTCGAGCGCCAGCGGTAGCAGTGCTTTAAGCACCGCCACGAGCACTGCTTCCAGTAGCAATACCATTTCCAGCACTGCTGCTAGCACTGCCAGCGCCGCCTCCAGCGCTGACACGACCCAGACCGCCTCGACAAACTCGACCGGTTCGATCCCCGACGGCACGTGGCCTACTAGCACCGGCACCGTCACCTACACGGAACCGTACACGATCAAGGCCGGTGAGGTCTTTGACGGTAAGATGCAGACGTTCGATCGATCGGATATCACGTGCTCTGAGGGCGAGGGCCAGAAGGACACCGCCGTGTTTCTTGTGGAGGCCGGCGGCACTCTGAAGAACGCCATCATCGGCAAGAACCAGAAGGAAGGTGTCCACTGCGACGACCATGACTGCACGATCGAGAACGTGTGGTGGGACGACGTGTGCGAGGACGCACTGAGCATCAAGGGCGGTTCGGCTTCTAGTGTGACCACCGTGACGAACTGTGGCGCGCGCTACGCCTCGGACAAGGTGGTGCAACACAACGGCTACGGCACTGTCAAGATCGATGGCTTCTACGCGCAGGAGTTCGGTAAGTTGTACCGCTCGTGCGGCACATGCGGAGATATTCCTCGTAAGGTGTTCTTGTCGAACGTGTACGCGGTGGATCCGCTGGTGAGTGTCGTCACGGTGAACAAGAACTATGGCGACCAGGCCAAGTTCAGTAACATTTACGTAAAGACGTCGGATGGCAAGAACGACGTGAAGGTGTGTCAGTGGTCCCAGGGCAGCAAAACGCCGTCGAACCTTGGCGACGGTCCGTCAGGCACGCTGTGCCAGTACTCGGAGAGTGACGTGCACATCAACGGGGACATTTCGCAGTCGACCACCCAATCTGAGACGACGTCATCGGCCTCCACTTCCAAGGAGATGGCCTCCTCATCTGATGCGACGCCTACTACGAACACGTCTACGGATGCTTCAGGCGCCGGGACGGTAGCTCCAGCTGACAGCGACAGCTTAGAGCAGCCCTTCATCAATTTCGCGTCCAGCAACGCGACTGAGCAGGAGCCGACCGATGGGTCTACTGACGTTTCCCAGACAGCTATTCATCAGTCTAGTGTCGCTTCGAGTACTTCAACCTCGGCTTCGGGTTCGACTACAAAGAGCAGCGACAACGGAGCACAGAACGAAGATCAGACGGTGGCCTCGAGCGCCAGCGGTAGCAGTGCTTTAAGCACCGCCACGAGCACTGCTTCCAGTAGCAATACCATTTCCAGCACTGCTGCTAGCACTGCCAGCGCCGCCTCCAGCGCTGACACGACCCAGACCGCCTCGACAAACTCGACCGGTTCGATCCCCGACGGCACGTGGCCTACTAGCACCGGCACCGTCACCTACACGGAACCGTACACGATCAAGGCCGGTGAGGTCTTTGACGGTAAGATGCAGACGTTCGATCGATCGGATATCACGTGCTCTGAGGGCGAGGGCCAGAAGGACACCGCCGTGTTTCTTGTGGAGGCCGGCGGCACTCTGAAGAACGCCATCATCGGCAAGAACCAGAAGGAAGGTGTCCACTGCGACGACCATGACTGCACGATCGAGAACGTGTGGTGGGACGACGTGTGCGAGGACGCACTGAGCATCAAGGGCGGTTCGGCTTCTAGTGTGACCACCGTGACGAACTGTGGCGCGCGCTACGCCTCGGACAAGGTGGTGCAACACAACGGCTACGGCACTGTCAAGATCGATGGCTTCTACGCGCAGGAGTTCGGTAAGTTGTACCGCTCGTGCGGCACATGCGGAGATATTCCTCGTAAGGTGTTCTTGTCGAACGTGTACGCGGTGGATCCGCTGGTGAGTGTCGTCACGGTGAACAAGAACTATGGCGACCAGGCCAAGTTCAGTAACATTTACGTAAAGACGTCGGATGGCAAGAACGACGTGAAGGTGTGTCAGTGGTCCCAGGGCAGCAAAACGCCGTCGAACCTTGGCGACGGTCCGTCAGGCACGCTGTGCCAGTACTCGGAGAGTGACGTACACATCAACGAGTAAGTTGATGATTTCTCGGATAAATGTTTTAGTTGAAAGTGTTGATGAGTGTAAATGTAGAGTACTGTCGTATTCGAAGTGGAATAGACTTTTCGTGAAGTTTGAAGCAGAATGAGTCCACACACAGCTTGGATTCTTGAAGTTTTTGAGTTAGTCGAAACGCTGCTGTCATTACTAAATCGCTGAACGGTTTCGGCACCGTCAAGATCGACGGCTTCTACGCAGAAAATTTCGGCAAGCTCTACCGCTCGTGCGGCACATGCGGCGACAAACCGAAAAGGTGATCTTGTCGAATGTGTACGCGGTGAACCCGAGTGTGAGCATCGTGACTGTGAACAAGAACTACAACGACCAGGCCAAGCTGAGTAACATCCACGTGAAGTCGAGTAAGCCCAAGGTGAAGGTATGCCAATGGTCTCAGGGCGGCAGCTCTCCGAAAAACCTGGGTGATGGTCCGTCGGGTACGCTGTGTCAATATTCGGAAAGTGACATCCACATCAACGAGTAAATTGGTGTGATCGAAGAGTATGAAGGAGTGAAGTTGACAGGGATAGGAGCGATGTGATGTAGCGTGCTCCCCACAAGTATCGTGCACTGTACTAGATGCGTAGACATAATAGATGTGTGTTAATGTCTTGAAACTCAGTTGATGTTGATTCTTTCCTTATGAACGCCTCAGCAGAACATTGCTGATGATAGATAGGCGCGTCCCACAAAGGAAAACATAAACGATTAAAGCAATTACGCATGTTACTGTTGACTACGGATATGCAAGCCGCCAACAGACCTGTCGAGTACATGAACAAACTCCAGTCTTTTGAAGTCCAATGTTCAAAGCTTGAAACTCACTCAAGTCCAGCGTGGACGTCGTTTCGTCTTGCAATCTCCAGGATCAACTGTGCCCGCTGGGTATTTACCGTCGTCGCTTTCACTGGCAGCGTCGCTGGCATCCCCTACCACGCTGCTTGCAGTGGAGCTGACCTGAGGAGTGCTCGTAGGGTACGCGGTTTGGTTGGGTGCAGTAGTTGGGGTCTCTGTCTCGATGCTATCCGTAGAAGAACTTGGAGCTGCCGTGGAAGGACTCTTCGTGGACGGCGTAGACGTCGAATTCCCAGCGTCAGCAGTGTTACCACTGCAATCCTCGACGTACGAAGGTTTGCCAAAAATGTAGTACTGCTCATAGTATTCATTGCTTCCTTTGTACTGCGTCGACTCGATCGAGTTCGTGTAGAAGTAGAAGCACTTGCCATCCCCAAGTCCTCGTTTTTGGTGACACGGTCACCGCCAACGAAGGTCGGGCACGTTGGCTCACTACCTGAGCCAGTTGCAGTTAGTGTGATGTCGGCACACGAGACGAACTGTGGCTCCGCCCAGCCGATATTGCCGTAGCTGGAGCCCACACCAAACCAGACCCACTGCAGTACATAGTCTCCTTCGTCCAGCCAGTCCGGAAGCGTGATGGTGTCGCCGCAGGAGATGGTATTGTCGCTGCTACTGTCTCCAGCATAGCGACTCGGAGAACCGTCAGCTGGCACGCAGTCCGGTCCGGACTCGCGGCATGTGTAAAGAACACATTGTCGTCAAAGTCGGAGGCAGTCTCACTTCCAGCAGGCGAAAGAGACCAGCGAATGAATCCGCCCAGGTGGTTATTTCGCCAGTAACGAACGTCGATGATCTCACCAGGGGAGAACGAAGTCGAAGATCCGGGAGTGGTGTTTGGACAGCCTATCGTACCGTCAGTCGTGCGTGGGTCAATATCGCGGGATACAGGCTTCACCAACCACGAGTGCGCCTCGACAGAGATAGGGGCGAGCCATTTAAAAGCACTGGCAACGGTGAGTGCGAAAGTGAGGAACTTCATTGCTTTGACGGCAAGTTGAGAAATGAGTTTGGAACGTACTCAAAGGAACGCGGGGTCCCCACTGTCACCGATATACGTCGTTCTTTGCTTCCAGAGGACGGGTCACCTTTGCCAACTGCAGGCGAACAGTAAGAGGAGGTGCAAATTAATTCGTGTTGCCAGGAGACCGCATGGTTTCCACGCATCATCACTGAACCCGTGTCAATCATTCCTTCTTTCAATTTTTGTTCATGCAATGCTTGTGGGCCACACGCTCTAGATATTCACAACTGCACTGAAAGAGCGCCTGCACTTCCGCCGCCTGGACATACCGCGAAGTGCGTCCTTCACCAATTATGAGAGAGCTTCCAATGATCCGCAAGAGCATATGAACGGATTCATTAGCTCTGGTTATACGATGCATACCAGTTGAATGATGCGCGCTTTGAGTGTTCGTAGTCGTGAGTCCGGTGCGACTTGGATTACCGGTGTTTGCGTTGAGCACGAGCTTTACGGCGTGTAGCTTCGAACTTGGCAGCCGCAGTCGGGTTGTCAAGTGAAGTCAATGGACTAACCATTGGGATCAAGCAGAGTGGAAGCTGCTGCCCGGTACTCGCTTGAAGGGCACTACTTACCACACTGTTAGCGTGGGGCTCAATCGTATCGTCTTCCGAGCGCTTGCCGGTGTAGCTTTCCGAGCCTTGCTCCTGATAGTCTATCGTTTGCCACGTACCTAGAGTCTGGTACTCCTCAGGCCTGTACCAAGATGATTCCCCAGAGACTGTGTTGTAATAATACGCATATCCTTCCTCTGTGAAGCTTTCGATCCATTCCACACTCCCGCATTGCGTATCCGGTTGAAATCCATACTCGTTCAATGCGACTGTAGTCGCCTCAGATAGTGCACTTTCCTTGGGCGGACTTGGCAACGGCTCGATAACACTGGGTGGAGGTATACTTTGGTATTCGTTGATGACTACGGCGCATTGGATGTGGTTGTTGCGCAGTGCAAGATGGTACGAACTCTCACCACTAAAGTTGCGCACGCGAGGGTTAGCTGCAGTCTGCAGTAATGCGTAAACGTTAGCAAGATGTCCGCATCCTGCAGCCACGTGAAGTGCTGTGTTGCCTTCGCAGCACAGGGAGTCAATAATCCCGTCAGGTAGCAGTTCACACAAGAAATGAATTGCTTCGAGCCCCATAGATGATGCGGCGGTGTAGTGTAGCGCTGTCCACCCGTTTTCGTCCTGTAGTTCTGGTTGAGCTCCAGCGTTGCACAACAATTGTAGCATCTACAGGTACACAACAAGAGGATCAGTAAGGCAGCTTTGCCAGAATACTTCCCAGAACAATGTACGCAGCTCAAACCTTAACATCGCCAGCATTAGCTGCAGCGTGGAACGCTGTGACCCCAAAAGCGCACGGTAAGTTGACTTGAATCGATGGGACAGCAAGCAGAGCTCTCATAGTAGCATGATCACCCGATGCAGCTACCAGCAACAATGGGCTTTCCTGTCTGAAAAGGCGAACAAATAATCATGTTAAGATCACGATGGCACATCCGGACGCATCGCCATGCCAAGCTTACTCGTGGTTTTGCAGATTGCAGTCAAAGCCCATAAGCAGCAGTGTAGAAACTATGGGAGCGGCTCGTGTCCCCAAGTTGAGATTTAGAGCCAAGTGCAAAGGTGAATTCCGCCACCATCCGATAGGGATGTGAATTGCTCTCCATATCCCCGTCTCCCCAATGCTGAGCGGAGCCTACTCTCTAGCAAGCGGTTGGATACGGGATCATCACTTTCAGCACTCGAAATGAGCATCAAGCGCGCGACATCCTCGATAACGGCCGCGGGCGAGCTTTTGTTTTCGATTAGGAGGTTACTCGATTCCAGCATTTTAGGGTCGTCAAAGGGCAAATCGCGTGCGAATTTGCTGACCTCATCCAGATACCCTTGCCATTGAAGTGCATCCATCTCCAATTCACGAATGCAGTCGCCCGCAGTTTCATCACCGGTTTCGTCGATAGTTCTGTCAGATCTCCACTGAAATACGACACTGCGTCCATTGCGCGTCTCTATTTGGAAAGTATCCGCAAGCTCATCAAGCATAGCCACCTCAGTGATATCAGCAAATGCGATGGAATTTGTGGTAGAGGCGACATTATGTCTCCCTGATGCCCTTCTTTCGTTCCACCATTGCAGGCGAGTAAATGACCCATCTACTTCACACCACACACGCCGCGCAATACCAAGTTTTGCGACTGTCAGTTTTATGCCCTCATGAATATTGGAGTTCCGTTGAGCCGAGCATCGTCGTTGGTGCTCTAGTTCATAGTCACAATCGGAAACCCAGCACACACGGCACTGATCGCATTTTCGAGGGTATTGGCGAATTTGAGGGACAGGTGGGGAAACAATGCGTTCTCGCTCGCAATGTTACGATTGTAATCTTGATTGCTACCTTCGGACGGGAACTTCCATAGATAACCACCGACGGGCATCACTTTCACACCTTCAGCTTGAGTTTCATCTTGATCACAATTGATGTCAGTGGCAGCCACAGCATCCACCAGGAATGTCATCACCGCCTCAATCTCTGCCATCACTGTCATCGCGCTTCCCAAAGTGCGTGTGGCTTGAATTGCTCAGTTCGTTTCGTGTCCATTTCGGGGGCAACCCTTAAAAAATATCAAGTCAAATGATTAGCTCCCTGCAATAAAAGCCTGGCTTTTATTGCTCGTTTTGGGTGGGCGCCTCTGACCAAGCTGTTGGAACTAGGCAAACGACTGTAGCTTGTCGACAAAATCGGCCGCGGTGAGCACTTGGACGCCTCGTTTGGCAAAACCAGCGAGTGTCGTAACCATCTTGCAGTCCCTGGGGACTTCGGTCAGCGGAAGGAGAGCTTCTTTCACCACCGTGACTTGGTAGCCCCTATCGAGCGCAGTTTGCACACAATCTTCCACGCTCCCCAAAACAGAGATGCCCATGACCACGATGTGTGAGACCATCAGGTTGCGCAGGATGTAGTCGAGGTTCGTCGCTGCAAACGTACTTCAGGCCAACAAGGAATTAATTGTTAGATGCTGACAAAGGCAACCACAAGACACCAACAACCTTTCCACTTACTTTACGCCTGTACGAGGGAGTACAATATCATAGTCGTCGTCGGGGGCGATACGCTTGGGCACCTGAGCGCCAAAACCATGCCTGGGCACGTGGATACCAGCGTGCTTGTGCGCACGAGATCGCTCTCGGCCATCACGCGTGGCGCTCTCCACCACGGAGTAGACGACCTCCATCCCTTCGGTCGCGCGGCTAGCTAACAAAACATCCTGGATCGTCGGGATAAGTACATTGTCCACACAGTCGTAGAACTCGAGGCCGACAGTGTTCGAGTGGCGCTTGGCTTGGGTTGAGTGAGTTGAGCCCACTTCGTGGTCTTTATCAAAATGTTTCTCACCGTATCCGTGCCGTAGCACAAAATAATTCTGGACATCCAGGATCACGAGTGCTGTGGTCATTGGGCACCAGTGTTGCATTGCCAACGCTGCAGCGCCCTGTACACTCTGCATTTGATCCTCCTCCCCTGATTGTTGCTTCGGATTGCATCATCAATACGGTTACCAGCAATTGTGCGACGTGTTGAACAGGCTGAGCTACTCTTACGTGAAGAAGGGGATGACCAGTCGACAACTTCGCTCGTACTTGTGCTCGGTGTGGCGACAACGTTTTGTGCCGAACGCATTGCTGAGGGCTCTATCGCTTTATCTGCTTTGCCGAGCCGATTACGCAGTAAATTCGCGGCCTCTTGTTGTTGATGCTCGCGCTGTTCCTTGATCTCGATACAGCGCATTGCATTCCGATGCTGCTGTGCGAGACTTTCCTGCTGTGCCAGCACTCGCGAAGCTGTATCTGCCCCTAAGAAGCGGATCGTGAACGCCAACGCTCTACGATCAAGGTACGCCTCGCGTATCTGCTGAAAGATCTCGGTCGAATATGACCAAGACACCATCATTGCTGGAATGTCCACGGTCGCTAACAGTTGATCTTGACGATGGCCTGCATCCATGACGAAAGCCTCTCCACGGCCGTCGCCGCTGTTGTTGGCTACCAGAACTGCAATTGCACCCGCACGCTGTGCGTGCAACACCTTTGTGACGAAGTCGCAGATCCCTCGTTGAAGGACCGCGATCTTGCCCTGCATCTCGAACGCATTCTTCAATGGCATGTGCGCTGTCACAGGTTGTGCTACGACGGCTTGCGCATAGAGATCTTGACCTTCACGCACGCCGCTAGCGCCGAAGTCTGCCAAAGGGCAATACACGAGCTGGTCCTGCAGCTCCAGGAACGGCCAGAACATGATCCGTCGGGTAGGATCTACTAGGGTAGATCTCTAGATGAATGACTCGCGAAGATACGTGAAGAGGCGCCGCTTCCGGTGCTCTCCTCATTTTTACCACGCCAGACTCGTCGAGCTGCGATGGCTGCCCCTAGTCATGGTGTCTCGACCCATGCGAGCAGCTCAGCTATGGCCGTGACCAAGCAGTCATCTCACTCCTCCCCTATGGGGCTCGGCTTCCTGTCGTCACCTCAAGCCTCCGACTACCTGCCGTCGATCTCGCCAACAGTTGTGTACACGACTGCACAAGCTGCGTGGACGCCCCAAGAGCTGCAGATGCTTCATGCAGGACTCGCCCAGTTCCCTGCTGACCAGTACGACAACGTCACTCGCTACATCAAGATCGCTGCCACGTTGCCTCGGAAGTGCGTGCGCGACGTGGCCTACAAGGTCAAAGTACTGGGATATCCAAGTGGTCAGCCAGCAGCAGCGGCAGCGAGCAGCACCAGCCAACCTACTACCAACACTGGAGTCACCAAACGCATGAAGATCGAGCCGTACCAGGAATCTGCAAACCAACCGCCAGCGTCAACTGGCGAGCTAGAGAGGCGCGACTGGCAGCGCTACTTCAGGACAACGTGCTGGCTATCAACACCATGCGCACCAATCTGCTGAATGGCAAAGCTGACGAGAACCGCACACAGATGATCAAGTTCCGTGACAACTGCCAGACGGTGCTCTCATCGTACGTCCTCCATCTTGTTCCTCTTTTTTTCCTTGTTTTCTCTTGCTGAGCAGTATGACTGCCTCGTGTTGTCTGTATGGAGCAGTCTGGGCGACATCTGCACTTCCATCCCGCCGTTGCCTCTGCAGCTTGATACGTCGCTAGTCGGTGAAGACAACAACAGCAGCACCAGCAATAGCAACACCATCAAACCTCAGTAGGAAATAGGGGAAAACATAGGGCGACGGGGCATTCCTGCTTGCTCAACATATCTGGCAGGCTGCCATCCAATGCACAGGCCCGTCTCAGCCCAGTCTTATTGTCCAAAACAACCAGTAGCCTCACCTCTTTCTTCATCTCTCTATCTCTCTCTGGTCAATCCACTCTTCCTTCACACTCAACGTCTGCGACTACGACGGTCTCTGCTGCGACTGCGACTCCGTCGATCTGACCTGTTACGTCGATCGCGCTGCCGGTCACGATCCCGATCCCGATCCCGGTCCTGATCCTTCCTCTCACGATCGTGGTCCCTCCCACGACGGTCTCTGCTGCGACTACGACTGCGCTTTCGACGGTCGCGAGAGTCATCGCCACGTCGTTGATCCTTCTCCTCTCTGCTGCTCCTGATCCTGTCTGTATTAAACCCAGACCGTCGCTCTGTGGTCTTTTTCTTCTTGTTCTTCCTGCTGCTTCTTATGTTTTTCCTCTTCTTGTTCTTGTCTTCTGCTCCAGGCACTTTCGGTCTCTTGGTGGCTCCCAATCCCAGCAATTTGTGTCGTGGCTGTAGTGCCTCCCTCACGTCGTCCGCGTCCACACTTCCCTTCCAGCCCATTCCTCGCAGTAAAGCAGCGCCAAAGCTTCAACCGGAACCGACTCGTACACGTCGCTGTGGACGTCAGGGCGTCCGGGCGTAATGCAACGTCGTGGCGATATTTATCGGTAACATCCGCCATTTGGTCCAATCCGGGCACGGCATTTTGTTGCAAAATGGGCTTCTTGTTACCGTTTGGGCCAGCTCGATTGGTACCATCCTGGAACAGCTCGGTGCGCTTCTTCTCCCGGTCGCTGGAGATCACCAGAGCTGCAGTATTGCCCTCAGTTGTCTGCTCTGCAGCCTTCGCTTCCTCTATCAGTTGCTTCGCTGCCTTCTGGGTCGCTATTTCCTCCGTTGTTGCTGTTACTGACCACGCATTGGTCTCCACTAATGGGATCACGAGCGGTGGTTTGCCGTCCGCTGGGAGCTCCGCCGGCGCACTGGGGTCGAAGTCCGTCACGAAGACCTTCTCAGCGGTCTGTGGAGCGGTGGGAGCGGCCGCGGAGAAGCCCACTGACGCCGCCAGAGCCTTCTTCTTGCCCTTCTTGAGCGCGAACCCGGTCAATTGCATTTCTGCATTGAAAAGTGTACTAGTACAGCTTTTTATTTTTATTGGGAGGTAAACCAGTCATTTAATATATAAAACCTTTTATATGAGAGGCATTTAAACAAAAGTATCACTAACACATTTTGAGGTTATTCAAGTAGGAATGCTACTCAACTCTGGGACCTTTTAGCTTTATTTTAAGCTATCAAACGTCCTTAAACACAATACATGAAGCAAGTAGTGATCTGTAGAAGGCAACAACCTCCCCACTTGACCATTTTTTCGATTTTTTAATTCTAAATGGGGTATTTCAAACGGGGCTCTTTGCGATAAGCCAACCAGCAGCTCTTGAATCGACCTAGAAGTATCTGAAATCGCTCAATGAAAAGTTGAGAACGGGCTTTTAGATTATTCGTACCAAATCAAAAGTATCACAAAAATATGCGGGTGTATTAAAAGAAGTATCACTTTTTGTGTACTCACATAATGGCCTCCTCTTGGCTGACGTCTTCTCTCTGCTTTCGTTTCTCGTCTGCTTTCTTTCGTTGTGTGCGCTTGATCTCGCGGGCAGTCTCTTCCATCGTGTTGGAAGGCTTCTGATAGATTGGATCGCCAGCAAATTCAGTAGGTTCAAAAGAGGAACCTTTTTAAAGATGTCGGTCACCTTCTCTGGGTTGAGTGGTTTGTCTTTCGTCTTTGGCACTTCACTCCACACGCTCGCGAACTTGAAAAGTGCGTTTACGTTTGAACTCTTGTCCATCTGTAGTTTGATTCATATCCCCTCTGATGTTGGTGTCTGTTTGCACTCCATAAAGTCTGGCTTTCTCTCGTGATGCGGAAAATGCGGTACTTTCGAATGCCTGTGAGTTCCCTGTATCTCGACTCGAAAACGTATCTGGACGACCAAAATGGGGTGCCTTCCATCTCAAGGATGATCACCTTCACGTTCTCCGTACCCCACTCCACGGCATCCACCAGCATTTTCATTGTCCAGCACGACTCTCGTTTCATGTGGCGCTTCACG
Organism: Phytophthora kernoviae; assembly: GCA_008080845.1. Lineage (NCBI taxonomy): Eukaryota > Oomycota > Peronosporomycetes > Peronosporales > Peronosporaceae > Phytophthora > Phytophthora kernoviae. Next base: position 133,050 of record VKKV01000012.1, on the reverse strand, counting down.
ATCCCGAAACCTCTGTTGCACGCATTTTTGTGTGGCCTTTTGTAATGGGTCCTCCTAGTTAAATCAGTACATAGTGCAGCACACGGCTAGCATGTTCTGAAGTGTCATTCCCTGATGGGTTGAAAGTGGAGAGTCAGGCCCATTTTAACCAATCAAGTTATGGTCTGCATTTGAGTGGTTTGCATGGAGATCAGGGGCAGCCACCCTGGCCCTAAACTAAAATAGAGTTGATTTTACCCCAGACTTATTACTTGGTCTCAGTATTCTGAGCCATCTTGCAGCTTCCTCATCGCTACGTGTACGCTAGTGACGGACACTCACTTGGCCCGTTGCATCTTTCGTAAAGAATGTCAGACTGACCTCACCTAGAACTCCATACTGCACTAGGAACAGGAGGTACCTCAAAATTTTGGGAGTTTTATTCTGCCCCCCCACCCACACCCACACCCACACACACACAATTGTCGGCCTACACCGTAACACGAACACCGGTTTCTTCTTTTTCCACTGGAACTTCGTACGCGGCGTTGAAAACACCATATAGATCGAGCGCGTGATGTAACATGATGGTCACCTCATTCGCACAGAAAACGCCAAACATGGAGACGGGCAACAACGAAAGGAAGTACCAATTTGATGGTACATCAGGTATATGAGGCAGCGTGAGATTTTGAGCGTAATCCATTATCAGCACGAAGTTGGCTTTCTTGGCTTTCCCCATGTCGATCTGGTACTCGACTCTATACAAAGACGAACGCATACAGCTTTAGACATTTTCAATAAATGCCCGGGGCAAATCAAAAGTATCACTACCTACCTCATGGCCAAATTCTCGCCAAATATCTCTGTATCGATGGAATCAGCCGCTGCAGGCATTCTGACACGGTATATTGAACAGATGCCACGTACTTGATCTCTACTGGAGCAGATCCTTATCGTGGGGCAACACTTATTCAACATCCGCACGAATGAACTGTGCGACGGACGAGATGGGTCCTCATACTGTTCGTCCAAATACTTTATGTACTCATCGCACAACATCTCTCACGTGAACGTAAGAGGTAACAACGTATGAGACGCGTACGAGAAGTAGCATCGTTGCTTGAACGCACCAAGCGGCTTACGCTGCACCCAAACCGGGATCACTTCTCCAAACATTTCAGCTACCGAAGCGAACCACGTTGCAAGCTGCTCTTCATCAATGGATAAGACATTCTTGTTTGCTCTGTTGTCGTGATCCTTTGTTGAGAGACGTCCCAAAGTCACTTCCTATAAATATGGAGAGTCCTGTGGTTAACTTTGTAAGAATCCTCGAACGCAGACTTACAGACAGCTCTGACAAAAGGCAGACAGAAGGAAAACCGCTCGCGAGTCTAAGTCCCCCTTTCAGCAAACGACGCAGATGTCCCGAATGCCGTCAGTAGTGACACTTGGCGTTCGCTCTTTGGCATCTCCCTAGCTAGACCAACAGATCTATCACTGCCTCGCTTTTACCAACAAAACAGTGTTTCTTGCAGCACTCAATTGCCTCCGTCTTCGGTACCAATGTGGTGACGGCCTCACACTCTTCACACAGCGAGCTGTGATCAGGTCCCGACAGAGTAGTCGCTATACTTGTAGTCGTGCTAGTTGTGGTTTCGTCACTTGAGCTGACGGCTGCTTCTGGTTCATCGATCCACCCCTCATTACTAGCGTTAGACATGCTCTAGATGTCCTTTTGAAGGAGCTGTTTGAGTTTCGTCGTTTTCTCTGCTTCCACAAACGCTCAGTGCTCACCACACCCTAAGTATAACGGAGCAAATGACAGTTACATGAAGAGTGACACGTGTCACTCTTCCGGACCAATGGGTCCTGGTTAGAGGTCATACAACATGTGTCACACATCACTGGCCTCTAGAACCAATCATTCTATATTGGTTTCGATTCAGTATAGTTAACAGGAAGTTTGTATTGCAGGCCAAACTAACCTTAACTATAAATATATTTAGTCTTAGTTTTGCTACTTAATCTGCAACCGTCCGTCTAAAGTCGGGAACCGAGTGAACGATTATTCACTAGAAGTTTGTAAAGTCAAAGCACTTCCTCTGTGCAAGGTGCTGTGTGGTCCGGTCACAATCAAGGCCTAGCTTGGTATTTTCTGGCTAATAGCCAGTAATATCGCTGTGCACACGGCGTTTTTGCCCGCGATGGCAATGAAGAAGACGTGTTTCTGAATCAAATGTCTTGAGGTTGAGAAGGCTACTTCAATTGGACGTGTGCCAGGGTAAAAACGGACATTAATTCGAGGCATATTCATGCCAAGGCGTTGTGCGTGCGCTGCTGGATTGCGAAAAATCCAAGATGTGAAGAAAACATATGATATTATTTAGTCAGTATGGTTACGTAGAAAAAGGCTAATACTAGTGTTTGTATGAGTATTTCAAGTTGATGATAGGATTTGTGTCCTGCAAAAACATGTGGGCAAGTCGATCATATAAGCCCTAGCTGAATTGACTTTCCCTCGATCCTTCAACAGCCCGTAATATTGAACGGCAATGAATGGCAAATATGTACGACAGTCCAGGGTGTGCGCATACCGAAGATAGCTGGGGCTTGTCCACTCCTTGATAAAGAAAACCAGATATGATGTTTTTCTTGCGCATCCAATGTACATGAAAGACAACAAATCAATGTCTCAAACAATGCAGGAGGGTCGGTCTCCGTAGCAGTGTGCTATTAAATGATTGCATCCCTTTCTGAATCATGTGTAATTTATGATTGCGTTCGCGGCGGCATTGCCGTTCTTGGGATCGGCGAAAGGTATTTACCCCCATTTACATGAGTTGTGCACATGTAGCTGGCAAATCTTAAGAAGCAATGAACCTCGTTCTACACATCCAGCTGCACGACAGTCGTTCATCTTTCTACTCGCCGATGAGTCCTAAGGTTCGATTTCACCGCCCAGTAGTCAAGCACTTAATCGTGTGGCTCAAGGAGTGCTAGTATTTACTACCATGCGACTTTGCTACGTCTTATTGGCGAGTGCAGCTGCCCTCCTTGCGAGCACCGACGTCGTCTCAGCGAACTTGGACTTCGACCAAAAGAAGATCTCCTCCGTGACTGCGGCCGAAGAAGACCGCAATGTCAAACGTCTCCTGAGAGTCACGAAGACAGACGATGAAGACGCCGCTGATGCCTCGACAACGGATGAAGAAAGAATGCTTATCAACGCTCTGTTCGAAAAAATACTCGCTGCTGGTGAAACCGTTAGGGTCGCTGTGAAGCCACAAAAGTATCAGAAATGGATTGCGAACGGACTGACTCCGTCCGCTGTTCGAGTTGATGTCATGGGGATCCAACCATGGACATTGCACCGCATGCAGGCAATAGCGGATCATCCAGACTTTCTTCAATACGCCAAGTTCATGGTCAAATACGCGTTGAACCAGGCTAAGGCAGCCAACGCCGCGACCTGAGGCCTTTGTCAGGGCCTACGCACGCTTACTGTGAGTACAATTTGTCTAGTGCTGACGTTCGGAACTCCAAGCGAGTGTTCGATCGGTAGGGACGGAGCGAGAAGTGGCAGTTACTACGTTCTAATAACTACTAGTGTTCTGTTCTTCAGTCTTGGTGTGTAAGGTTCTGGGAACATCCAGCATGGTGCGTCAGCATGGCGGCGGTGTTGCGCTAGCACCTAGCGCGTGTTCATGATCGTCGATCGCCTGGTCTTTCTGTGATGGAGTCGTAGATCATTTCCGTCACGGAGGTCGAACAGTACTCGTTTCCAATTGTATTCCAGCTGAAATCATCGAGGTTCGCTACATTTCAGCAGTTTCACCGCGGTAAGCGTAATACGAAGAGTGATCAAGATCGTAGCGCAGCAGGGCTAGGTAATACTCATCTTTGAATCGTTGTTCCGTCCGAAGCGGACGGTTTATCTACGGTGTACACAGGAATGAGTTCTGGAAGGATAGATGCACCAGCGGTATGATACGCTGATTCATGCAACACATTTGGTGGTGTTGGGTTGTATATTTTGAAGTACATCGGGTATCGGTGCTGAAGGTGATGATTCTTGCCACCTGTCGGCGACAGTACCTGGAGCACAGCTCCGAGCAGGGGGCGAGGCTACAGTAGCGCCAACAACACAATTAGCAACATAACCGCCATCACGCACTGGTATCAGCGTATGAACAGAACCATCCCACTAATAGAGGTCGGATCTTTCACGGCGTTCAATTGCTTAGATATATCGATCAACGTCGAAACATCGGTCTTACAGGGCCACGCCACCTGCGTAGCCAATTTTAATATGAACCTCAAAAGCTGCATGTTTTCTCAGGCCGCAAGGTTGCTGGCGGTCCAGGCCCTCTTAGAAGATTCTTCTGAGCAAAGATGTCCTGGAGATGGCACTGTTCTCCACTACCGGAAGTATATGTTGAATGGTATTACATGCATACTTCTTTCTAGCTTCCGACTTTTAAAAAAATAGTTGCGGAATCCATGACGCGTGTAAATATGACTACAATTCAATAATAATATATTTAAAATATAATAAGCATAAAACATATTTAAAAATACAATAATTTTCATTTAAAAAGGATTACTCTCGAAAGAAGCCACCGACCTCTCGGTACTTACACCGAACATGTAGAGAGACGTGTAGCCTAGGTTCCTAAACCCTAGTCAAACCCCATAGTAGAACCAAGTCATTTGTCGCTGGGGCTATTTCATACAAATTTTAACATAAAGTGGAGGACATTGTCCAGATCTGCGCTCGGGGAGGACATGGGGTCGCCGGGATCGAGCCCCGGTTTGACTTGGCTTCACTATGATGTCCTCCACTGTTTAGGGCCCCTAAACCTTAAACCAAGGAACATCAAGATTGTCAACTCTATTTGTCACAAAATCCAGGGAGACCTTTGGGAAACTGATGTAATGTATTTTGTTTTTGTGAGACAAGCTGCCAATGGTTCATGCTGTAATCAGCCAAGATATTACCATCAGCTTCCCAACAGAGCATTCCTTATTGCTCTTCCCGGGATAGCCTAGAACGCCTCAAGTGGTTTAATTTTGGTACAACTAGGCCAGATCTTCTGCCAACCAACTCTGGATTTCGAGGTTTGGGGATCATGATATCCATCCCCATGCTTTCCTGTAACTGTAACACGTACTCCCCAGTAATGAATTTGGATCGCCATGCTGCTCTAGAGAGTTGGATTGTTGCGGCTTAGACTGCTAACTACACTTGGAGCTGCGCGCAGCTGCAGCTCCGCCTACGGGTGGTTCGTCAGAACAACGAGAACCCGCAGTAATAGTCCATAAACCGCTGTGACACCTGTGCCATGCTGACATGGCTCAGGGTAACGCCGTATCCTACCTACTGTTACCTACTCCATGAAAAAATGCACACAGACATGCTCGCATCACATCTGTGAAGGCATGTAATCAGTGCTGACACACTATGAAGACACCTACCGCTGAGATATCAGCGATTGATTCCGTTGAGAGTGCCAATGGTGGCTGCGCTCCTCAAGCTGGTCTTGCCTGTTCTGTAGTAGGCGGTTGGTCACACCTTGGTTTTTCCCGACGGTTTTAATCCCTATGTTGACATCATTGAGAAGTGTTAGACGTTCCTGTTGACCCGAGTCACAAGTATTTTGTGCGCGTGTATTTATCCAGTAATATTTGAGTGTCTCCCCCTCCTGACCTTGGGCATCGGTCAATTGACTGATCGGTTGCCTCAGATATAGCGTAAACGCGCAATCCCATCGATATGATAGCACTATCGGATGGGCATCGTCAAACATTGACATCTATGGGCAACAAGGAACCGATGCGCATTACCTCTTTCTCTCCTATCACGCCCCATCAAATGAAGCTCTTTGCAGCTTTCTGCTCTGCTGCTGCTGCCCTCTCCGCAGCTGAAGTTGTCATTATCGGCCACGACAAGGTTCAGCCGTTTCCACAGCCTGACCCTGTCACCGTCTCGAGAAGACAGCAGTCAAGTTCAAGCCATCACTCCGCATCGACAGCGGGTGTCACTCCTACCCTGCTGTCAATGCTGCATGCGAAATCAGCGGGGGCCTCAAAGGGACAGGAAGCGATGACGGCGATTGCACCGGGTCGAGCCTGGGTTCCCAAGTGTACGGTCGAGCCGTTTGGTACAACGATCTGTGGGCCATTATGTACTCGTGGTATTTCCCTAAAGACATGCCAGTAGCTATATTCAAGAAGGGGCGACGCCACGACTGGGTGAACGTCGTCGTGTGGCTGAATGACCCCGCTGCCGAAAAACCGATCATGCTTGGCGTGTCTCCTTCGTCCTATGTTTCTTCATACTCCAAGTACACTCCTCCCCCGGTTGACGGTCTCAATGGCATGAGCTGTATGATCAACTACCTCAGCAACCCTTACGACCATGGCTACCACACCGTGGACACGACTAGGAATAGAGGTGGTGAGTTCCAGGACCTCGTTATGTGGGAGCAGCTTACGGACGCGGCGCGTATCTCTCTGAACGAAACCGCGTTTGGCGAGACCGCACAAGTGCCGTTCATTGACGAGAACTTCGTGGCAAACCTCGAAAAGGCCTGGCCTTACTAAGGCTTAACAGCACCCAAGCTTCGATATGGTTGGCACATTGTGACTACAGGATATGGTACGGCTAGCACACCAGTGCCGGCGTTGAAGCAAGTCTTTTTTTGTGCTGAATTTGCATTAGTGAACGAGAAACGAGAAACAAGAGCATTAATGCATGATTATACCCATTTAAGTGCTATCTGTGCCCTTTGTTTTTTCGGCTATGCCCTTAGTATTTCCCAAAAAGAAAACCTTTTAAAAACGTATTTAAGGCACGTCTCGAATAATAAATTGTTTTATTGTCGTAAGATACCTTATCTGTCAATATTATACATTTATTGTTATTTTTATGGCATGGTCTTATTGTAAAACTTGTATCATATTATTTTAACATTAAAGAACGTTTAGTCGAAGATATTTTGCATCACTGATGCGTACTTATGTAATGTCTTACTGCAGTTGATTACCAGACACGAGTTTGCTCAGCCCCCAAAAGAATATTTTCTGACGATTAAGACCCCGTTTCTTGGGTTCATGCCTGCAGTTTTTTAGGTTAAGGTAAATGGGTACTAGTTATTTCTTTTTGGTCAAAGGCTGATTAAGTACGGTCGTCACGGATAGCTTTGGTAAAGATGCAGCCGAAATCGAGACTTTCAAGAAAGCAAAGGTGCATTCCCGACCTGGTTCGGAATCAAATATGCCCTAAACGCTCTGAAAATTGGATTGACGGACTCACCTCGAACTCGCAATCGCAGTTCATTTAACGAGGTCTATGATAATTTTGAGGAAGAAACGCCAGAGCCAGCAGCACCAGTCATTGTTGCTAAGCCTCCTATCGTTGTGAGGCGTTTTCTCCGATTCTGTAGGCTAATTTTCTGGTGTAGGACTCATTTTACTACTGCATTATCCTACTACAGACAGTAACACTGTTTGACCTACAAGCAACAGTTTGCGTCACGCTTTCTAATAACACGTCTCTTATAATGCCATGCATGAGTGCGGTGGAGCTGCACCCCATCGCCAGTAAAATTCCACACATCGATAACGTCATCGTAATTAAAGTTCCATTTCTTCAAGGAGGAAAATATGCAAGGGTTGTCGCTGAGAATGCGTGTCCGTACACGGAGATTGGTGTCACTTTTCACTTTTTCCAAGAGAAAGAAGGACAATGGCTCTAATACCAGTGAGTTTCATTAAGTGTTAGTGATACGCTGTATGCTAGCTATAGAACAAAACTAAACAATCGGACACGATCTCCTCGGATGGTTGGGAGGACCCCCTGTATTTGGGCCTCGCTCTACTGACACTTCTGCGAACCGCCGAAGACGACGCACATGGTCTCTTCCTCCTTCAGCACGCTCTGCTCATCACCCGTCCTCTTGTCCTTCATAGCGTCAAGCTCCGCCTGCATGAAAATCTTCATCACGATCCGTCCCATGAGACTCCGCTTCATGTTGCCCATGGACGGCACACCATCCCACACGCGATGAACCGAGCCATCCAGGTAGCGCTGCGGCTGAACCGGACCCTCAATTGTCCCTGTAAGAGCAGGTTTCTCGCCAGTCTCATTGTAGGCTGCGACAGCCTCGTGCGGGTACACGAACCAGCGCAGCCACTCGTGGCTTGGCACCAGCTTCTGGCTTTCAGGGATGGTATCAGCCAAGGAGGCTTCCTTCATGCAGGCATCTGCTAACACAGCAGCTTGCTCCAAGTTTTCACGACGGTGGGCAGAGATGTTGCGAATAGAGCAACGCACACCGAAGCACGGGCGGTCTCCGCATCATCGAACTGCATGCTAGAAAGGAATTTCTTGGCTGGGAAGACATTTTTGGAGCGCGACACGTGACGCCACGCTCCGTTGTGAGGGTCGAACTCATACTGCGGCAGGAACTTCCAGCCGTGGTTGGCCACGAAGTTCACAGCCTCCAGGATGTACTCCACCTCATTCTCATCAGCGAAGTACGGGAAGCTCATGCGGGAGACACCCGGCTTCAGGACCTCGTCCTTGGCGACAACAGCGTAACCCAGAGCCACAATGTGCTCACGGCTGAGACCAAGCAGACGGGCACCGAACGGACCAGCGCACTGACAACCACCGCGGGCCTGGATGCCGAACAGGTCGTTCAGAAGGGCACACACGAAGTTGTGGTGCAAGAACCGGCTGCCGAACCGAACAAGGAACGAGAAGATCGGTAGACGGTCCATGTTGTTGTGACCGAGAAGCACGATATGGTCGTTGTGGCCCAAACACTCAAATACACGCTTCACGTGCTGGCGTTCAAGGTTCATGATGTGCTTGGGAATCACCCGTTGCTTGAGTTCGAAAGCGAGACCAAGACGGATGCTGCCCAGGATGTCCGGGGTACCGCCCTCCTCACGCTCAACATTGTTGGCAAGGTAGCTGTGGGCCTTCTCGGTGACGAACAGCACGGTGCCACCACCGGGCATTGTTGGGACGTCGTTGCTCATCAGATTCTTCTTGACCACCAAGACACCAGGAGAACCTGGACCACCGACAAACTTGTGACCAGAGAAAAACACAGCGTCCTGATAAGCCATCTTGTCCTTGGGGTTCATGTTGATGTCGACATACGGGGCACAGGTGGCGTAGTCCCAGCAAGACAGAGCACCGTACTTGTGAAGCAACTTGGAAACCTTGTGAACATCAGTCAGCATACCTGTTAGGTTGGAGGCAGCGGCGAATGTGCCAATCTTGAGATTGCGACCCTCATAGCTCTTGAGTTGCCGCTCCAGTTCTTTCAGGTCAAGGCCACCAGTCTTGGCTTCCGGGATCTCGACGACGTCAGCAGCGAGGCATTCACGCCAAGGCAACAGATTCGAGTGGTGGGAGAACGGACAGGTGAAAATCACCGGGCGCTTGTTCGGGCGATGGTGGCGTCTCATGGTGTTGATACCAAGCGCCGTGATGAACTTGTGGATGGCGCTGGTGCAGCCCTGACCCGAGAAAATCACGACGTCACGGGGTCCATTGCCGCTTATCCGCGCGTTCACAGCCTTGGCGACAATTTGACGAGCTTCCTCACGGAAGGATGTGGTCTGCAGTCCAGTCACGGATGTAGTGGTGTGGGTGTTACCGTAGGTGGGCATGACTTCGTTGCGCATGAACAGCTCGATACTCTCGATGGCCTTGCCGCTCGCAGTGTAGTCGGCGTAGCACTGCGCCTTGATGCCGAACGGCGACTCGAAGGGCATGTTACGACCGATCATGTTGTCGGCGATGTCGTGCAACAGTTGTTCGTCGAGGGGCTCGAGAGATTCTTCTTCCTCTTCAACTTCAGGCAAAGCCTCAATCTCTTCATCCTCGTCATCGAAAGACGTGGTGGTAGCCACGGTCATTCGGCGGTCAGTCTCCTTCTGGAAACTCTGCACCAACTCAGCGTCGATGCTTGGGGGCGGCATGGCACCGCCGTCCACCACACTGTTGGAGCTGGACGACGTCGCCGATTCGGATTCTGTGTTGATCTTGTCAATGCGTTCAGCTTCCATGTCGATCGAAGATGTGGTGGTGTTGGCTAACGGGTTTGATTGGGACGACGACAGCTCAGAGCTGTCAACTTCATCTTTGGCGGGCATCGCCAAGAGACTACGACGAGGCAAAGAGCTCTCATCAATACTGCAGCGTAACATGGTGAAAGCACGATATGAAACGACACAATGAATAACCAGAGCTTTTACACTTGGTAAGATTTCGAGAAATGATAACCCACCGCGAACGCAAAAAATGAAGCTCTTATCTTGTCCTCTGATCGCAGCTGCCACTACTAAAGCTGCGGATAATCCTAGCATTCAGCTCCAGCTGGTTGAGGTCTTACAAGGGATTCAACCAACACGACGCACGCCATGCCGCCAAGTTCCTGCCTGTCCAAGTCACAGCTAACGACTGTACAGCAGAAAAGGCTTGACAGCACTAATTGAGCTACGTTTGACGCTCCAAGCGCATAAAAGGCGTCAAAGCTCGTTGACGATTTGCGTCCTAGGTGCGGTGTGTGATTGAGCCTTCAACTGCGGTTGCGATGCCAGTTGATCAATGTGACCAATGGCGACTCGCTTGGTTGACACATTAACCGGCTGGCACGGCCAGACGGGCTCGGTATCTCCATACCATTTTGGAAATGGGTACTGACGCCATCTGCAGACGTTGCAGTGCATTGGCATCTGTAAGAATTCATGGCCATTGAAGCGCGAATGAAGGGAAACCGTTCGCCACGAACGGTTCATAATACCGCGGTATGAGCGCAGTCACCAGTGAACGTTTGGCAGTGTAGTGGAGTCGCCGTTTTAAGGTGGACCTTGCAACGGCGGGAAATGGTTCTGCTGATCCCTTGGGGATTCACGGTAGCATAAATCCTTCCCGCGGCGAGGAGGCAACGGGACAGTACGCAAGATGCACATCGTTGGCTAGTTGGTGTATATGACGTATACCGCAATCAGGACCGTCGCAGGAAACTTTGTGGCCATTTGAAGCTCACCTAGATCAGGTCTGATCTAATGAGCTCACCTACGAGATGATCACGGCACGTAGCAAACAACAAGTTTCGCTGGACCTGCACGCGGGCACCCCAGTCGCAAGGACCTCTGCATGCAGTACATGGAGTCCATGCGTTGCATGCATTCTAACGTAGACCATCCGCTCTCGTGCCCTCGCACGGCCGCGAAAGTTTGGCAGCGGAGACTAACGCAGCAGAGCCGTGTGAACTCGTGTCATATCGCGCTGACATACTGACCGAGCCAAACTGACTCTTGGGCTCTGGCTGTATGCATTTGCAGTGCAAGGCGCCGACAGTGCTCCTCTGACGCATTATCGTGCATGCCGTATGCATAATGGCGCTGGCGGGTCACTGGACCAGTGTTCCCGCGTTACATGCCGCCCAGCATTAGGCCTAAATCGACAATGACCCACGTGGGACCGCGACGTACTTGATGCCTGACATCGCGGTGACAGGGTGGCATGCGGCCACAACTGTGCGATCGCCTGAAGGAGCATCTGTTGACAGCATCGTCGACCGATACGTGCCGGAGCATGCATATATCGGACCCTTTCGACCGATCGACCCTTCACCAAGTTTGAGGTTTCCAGGCACTATGGCATTAGTACAGATTGATGCGTCACATGACCAGGGATCTACTGGCATGCTCGCCGATCCTAGATGCTGCATGCTTGTGATTGGGGATGATACGTGGAGATTGGCATGGGAGCTCTATTCAAACTGTGCAGATTCCACAGGCCTTACACACAACCTGCTTGATGGAGGTCTGTAACCGGCAAGAATTCCCCTATCGACTCAGCATGTTAGTGATCCAATCTACAAGAACACCACGATAGCTGTCCCCGGTATGCATGTTGATCGTGTTCTAATGCAGGGCGGAATGAGGTAGAGATCTGCCGATTGTCAATACATGTTCATGTAGGTCACATTGACTAAGGCGCTGGTCCTGACCATACCGCTGATGGCTGGCGAGGGTAGCAGATCTCGTTTAGACCGTGAATCACGGTCCATGATGATAGTCCATTGAGCATTCCCACAGCCCAACACTGGCATGATCTCAGTGAGAATTTACGGTAATACTGCTTGGAGGGACTCAATAACTGAACATGTACTCAAAGTCCTTACAACACGCCAAATACATAGATTGTTACTTTGTCGACTACGACGACTATGATACCCTCTACGACATGATGGTGCTGTGGTACCCTCGAAAAATGGCGAGACTCGCGTCCGTCTCGCCTCATGGGTAGCTCAGCTGATGTGTGTGCTGTCGCCGTTATATTCTAGCCCATTGGGATTCTTCAGTCGAGTCCCACTCCTCTATTTGGCTTTGGTCAAACTGTTGGCATATAGTGACGGAGCATGAGTCGGCCCATTTTACTCCTTTTCAACTTGGCCATAGATTGCATGCCGTCCCAGACGTGGTTGATCGCGTCGGTCAGATAGACCTGCGGCTGGCACGGGCCAGTGATCTTGGTCGTGAGAGCCACTTTCTCACCGTACTTCTTGTAATCCGCGACAGCTTCGTAGGGATACACGAACCAGCGCAAATGCTCGTGGTTCTTGGCCACCTTTTCACCCTCTGGGAACGATTCCTTCAAAGCAGCCTCCTTCATGCAGTTATCGGCTAGTATGGACGCCTGCTCCAAATTCTCGCGTCGATGGGCAGCAATACTACGAATGGGCTCGACAACCTGCGATGAGCTGCTGATGCCATTGCTGAAGAATTGAAGCTCAGACAGACAGCTCTTGGCCGAGAGGTCTGATTCAGAGATCGACGTGTGACGCCAAACTGCTGTGTGCATATCAAAGTCGTACTGCGGCAGGAACTTCCAGCCGTGATCCGCCACGAAGTGCACAGCATCAAGGATATACTCGACTTCAGCGTCGTCCGAGAAGTAAGGGAAGCTCATGCGCAGAACACCAGGCTTGATCACTTCATCATCCTCCGTGACGGCGTTGCCCAGAGCAATGGTGTGCTCTTTATTAACTCCCAGCAGACGAGCTCCGTACGGACCAGCACACTGACACCCTCCACGAATTTGGATCCCAAAGAGATCGTTTAGTAACGCGCAGATGTAGTTGTGGTGAAGGAAGCGGTCGCCGTAGCGCACCAGCATAGAGAAAATCGGTAATTGATCCACGTCATTGCTGTGGCGACCAAGCAGTATGATGTGCTTGTTCTCGCCGAGAGAGGTACGAACACACTTCACATGGCGATGCTCCTGCGCCATGATCTTCTTGGGTCCTACACGCTGCTTGAGCGAAAATGCAAGACCAAGGCGAATGCTGCCTAAGATGTCTGGAGTGCCGCCCTCTTCACGCTCAACCGGGTCTTTCAGGTAGCTGTGGGCCTTTTCAGTGACGAACAGCACAGTGCCACCACCTGGCATGGTGGGCACTTCATTGGTTAGCAACTTCTTCTTCACTACCAGCACACCAGGAGATCCTGGACCACCGACGAACTTGTGTCCCGAGAAGAAAATTGCATCCTTGTGCGCCATTTTGTCTTTGGGGTTCATGTCAATGTCAACGTACGGAGCACTAGTGGCGTAGTCCCAACAGGCCATTGCACCATATCTGTGCAGAAGCCTGGACACCTTGTCGACGTCGGCCAGCAAACCTGTGAGATTCGACGCCGCGGTGAAACTGCCGATTTTGAGTTTACGGCCACTGTAGCTTTTGAGTTGTCGCTCCAATTCCTTCAAGTCAAGACCTCCAGTGCTGGCTTCGGGGATTTCCACGATGTCAGCAGCAAGGCTTTCACGCCACGGCAGCAGGTTCGAGTGGTGGGCGAAGGGGCCCGTGAAGACCACCGGACGCTTGGACGTGAGGCGAAATCTCTTCGCAGTATTGATGCCAAGTGCTGTGATGAACTTGTCGATAGCACTGGTGCAGCCCTGACCAGCGAACAACACTACATCTTGGGATGGACGAGCATTCACAGCACGCGCAATAATCTGGCGAGCTTCTTCACGGAACGCCGTCGTCTGCAATCCAGTCACGGACGTAGTTGTGTGTGTGTTGCCGTAGGTGGGCATAACCTTTTCACGCATGAACTGTTCGATGGTATCGAGCGACTTGCCGCTAGCAGTGTAATCGGCATAGCATTGCGCCTTGGTGCCGAATGGCGATTCGAAGGGTACATTACGGCCGATCATATCCCCCGCGATGCTGCGCAGCAATTGGTCGTCGCCCTCATCGTCAGATATCTCAGTGTCAACACAAATGCTGTTGTCACGGACCGTGGAGAGTTGGAAGTGTCTTCGTCCTCGAAATTGAACGAGGTCGTGGACATCCCCAGCGGGTCGACATCCGAGCCACCCATGCTCAACGCCTTTTCCTTCTCCCGGATGAGCGAGCTGCGCCCAACATCTCCAGACTCTGACACACGGAAAACCTGTGAGACCCACGGCGTTGGAAGCGCCGCAGCCGTGCTGTCCTCTTGGCTGGTTACTGGCATATTCGCAAATGGACACGCACTCGGCCAGCAAGAGCCTGAGAGTTATGTTCGGGCAGTGATTTTGGGAAGTGACGACACTTGTCAGGCACCGATTGAGGTTTGGTGAGGCTGTCGACACCCTTGACAGCATGAGTCGACACCAAGCGTTTTTGTTGCTGTTGGACGCGCTAGTCGGTGAGTATGGCCAGCCGAGGACTATTGCCGGAAGTCAGGCACACCGCGGCACAAGCGACGATGGGATGGCATGGCTTTTAACCCGCGACTTGAGTTTCGCCGGCTCTTATAGCACCAAGAGCCTGGGCTGGGAGCATCGGCGTGGGAATTGCAGCCCGATTGCTATACAAAGACAAACCCAAGCTTCAAACTTTGCACAAGTAAAGATCCGACCGAGTGATTTGACAAGGGGGATCGCGTAAAAGCCTAGTGTCGACTGCGGCTTTCCAAGCTACGAGACGCCAGGTCTGAGATCTTGATGCCGCTCCGCCGCACAACCAGCCCGGCAGGACCAATGTATTGGTGAGACTATTCCTAGGAATACAGTGATGATGAGGTCAGGCACTGTTTGCATAAGTTATAATACCAAACGACAGCGGTAAGTAATTCTCGTGTGATGGAGGTTTTCAGGTTAGCGCTGTTGTGCCAGCAACGAACAGCTTTGAAGCTTTGGTAGTGGCAGGTACTATCGGCATGACGGGAGACTCGACAGAGAAACGAGGATCCGCTAGCAAACGCAAGCCTCCTGGAATTTGGTGTGTGATTGTCACGAATTTACCGCGTGTGGTTAAGCTGTCCATTACAACACGCACAAGCTACCGTCGTATGGTGAGGCACTCACGTTACACGCTTCAATTCGGTGCAGCTTCACACAGTACACAACACCCCTCGCATGAATGACATGTATGGATAAACGCTGGCGAAACGTGCGCCGTCGTCACCTTCGCCAATGATCTTCTGAGTCATGTGTCAGTGTGATGAAGGACGCAAAGCGCCGGAGATCTCAATTAGCGGAAGGCTCCGTCTCTGCAGAAGCTCGAACGTTATCGTAGTAACTTAGATAAGTGACGTGCCAAGCTTGGCCGTACACCAACACGGGTGACGGCAATAAAGCACTTGCGATGTATTTTCACTGAAGGGTCGCCATGAGCGAGCTTGTCAACAAATACTCGCAGAAGCGCTGTAGAGATGTCGAGAGGTAGTGGCTGGTGGCGACGCGTAGAGGATGCCTGTGACTAATTGACGGTCAGTTCTACGTAGCGAGTCGTGCTGGTGGGTGCGTGCTGGTCAACTACGGCGGTTCTGCTTTCACAATGCACTCATCGTGTCATCGCCACATAAAGTCCAGGGCAAGCACAACGATGTTCGCCAGCACGACACCGAGTGGCGCTACACATACATAAAATACCATCCAAATACTAACCTCACATGCCTCGATTCATTGAATATCGCGCTGGTGTCAGCCAGCCCCGAGCGGTAGAAATTAACCAGCTTACTGACCAAGAAGCAGCTCGCTAGAAGCAACAAAACTCCGCTTAAATTCGAATTCCGACACACTTGATCCCTCCAAAACGAAAAGACGTAGAGCAGACATCGCGGAGGCGAGTAGAGTGCAACGGCGAAGACAACAGCATCCATCCTACAGAGCGTCGGCGATTGGTGAGAGAAACGATGGCACAGAAAGCATTCCCGCCTGTGGTAGTATCGACGAACGATATCGCTCGGATACATAAATATCAAATAGAGAGCCATTACCCCCAAAAAAAAAAAGAAGAAGATACCGTCCGGATGCCCATCTCAAAATGTCCATCTATAACGAAAACGACTAAAACCAATCAGAACACTAGTTTATTCTCTTCATTCATTTTCATTTCATTTTTAGTTTTGGGGAGAGATTTGACCAGGGATGGCATGCCGTTTCCCTGCGTGCTGCGTCCCTCAAGAGGCTAGGAACTGCTCTATGTGTCGAGCTGTTGCTCATCATGTGTGCTCTAATGAGAGCTTACATACGTATGGTTTAGAAACTTCGTTATCTGAATGTTTCTGTTCTATGGATCGTTTCTTTGATTTTGAGCGTGCAGAGTTTTATAGTACGGAGGAAAGTGAGTGTGATAGTGATGTCAATGAGTCTGAGAGTGCTTGTGTTGATTCAGTGTCTGCTAAGGAATCCAAATCTTGACACAGCTACACGTACCAGCTGCAGCGCAGTGTCTTAGTTGATTTAAAATTTATGTCGACTAGAGCTGTTGAAAAAGAATATGGGGTTTCTAGATGGACAATTAGAGATTGAAATGGGAGAAAAATGCTATATTTAGCATTAACTTGCTCTGAGAGGTGTCGAACTCAACGCACCGACCGGCCGACGATAATGCCGTTTGCAGCTGAGCTTGTTACATGCATGAAAGATATGCAGCGTGAGGAAAATGTAATGTTTGCGATTGCTTACAATATTAAAACTTATCTATTTACTAATGGAAGTCATGTTTTCTTATTTTGTTTGCTGCATTTTAGGAGTTGTGCACTGTCCACCTGGTGAACTTCGTTAATGTTCATCACTATGACTGGTTAGAAACTGTCACGGATAGCACCTTCCAATAATAATACTTCGTATTATGAACCGGAGATTTGTGATGACACCTTCTAGAACCCTTCTTAAGCTGATATATCAACATATTGACCTATACTCACTATCGACATAGTGAGAATATGATATGGCTAGTGGCAGTCGGGTCACTGGTAGAGAACACCCCAGTGCTCCAACTGCACATACAGCACGCTGAGCGAGGGATAGCTAAACAATTAATCTCACTTTCGATTTCACATTCTCACTCTCAAGTTATCCTTTCAAGCTAAACATTCATAGAAACGTATGCGGCCAACAACAAAAACGAGGAGAGCGCATATGAAGATTTGATAAAGCTGTTGCAACGCTTTTCACAGCATCATGGAACCTACGGGGGAATCAACGGAAGCCGACTTTGTCAAATACTCATTTCCTGAAAGGCCCCAAAATGTCAACCGCACAAGCCCCCCAAGCTCACGTCAACATTCCGCCAACCATATTTTACGATTTTTCGAATAGTGCAAGTTACATTTTCGCGAGCGTGAGTGGGGCCGGCTAGATGAAGCAGCCACACGCTACTTGAAGACGTGGGACTACGTTTAACGAGGTACCGCCATAAACATCAGGGAAGCAATCAAACGGCTACTCCACGCAGTGCCTGAAGCCTGAATCACTAAGGCTCGTCTCATTGAAGCGGTTGCTCAAGGTGATGACTCCGGAGAAGCAGAATGGGTGCTAGCCACAGGTGTCGACCTTAGCGGGTGATCGACCTATCAGATGCGCACCATTTTGAGCGATCAACGTATCAATGGCCGCGTAATGTTCGTAACTTCATGGAACCTACCTGGGAATCAGCAGTAAATCTACCATCAAACGAGATCAATAAGTATAGGAAGTGTAAGTGCCGACAGGTCAAGCGCACCTACATTGAAGCGGAAGCAAACGAAGAGTAACAAGAACAAAGCACACCGAAGCTCATAGTTCATAACATTTCATGCATATTACCTATATTACATTCTGTACTAGCACCTTGCTGCGTCTTCGTGAGTGTTTTGAAATTGTCATGCAAGTCATCAGCTAGGGCGGTATAGGGTCAAGCCCCTCAACTCGCCCTGCACAAGCCCCACACCAACTGCATTACACCCAAGAAGGCACGCTGCGCCTAGCCGAGCCAATGATGCTGTCGCAGCGCCGATGTGGTGGTGAAACAGGGTGGACAACCACTCTGCTTCTAGCATACACTGTATGCGCGTAGTAAGGAAGTGTAAGTCTTACTTAGATTTACTATAGAAATACGCGACAACGTGTATTTCTAATACAAAGCAAAACACTTATTTGGTAGAAAATTGAAAACTGTATTTATGTCGGTCCACCGCATGGCGGACCTCTTAGCAGACCTAGTTAAAAGAATATCTAATTGCATGGTGAGGGCTATGGTTGGCCCTCACGCGTTGCACCTATATGCATGCGCCTTATTGGTCGAAAATTACCTCTTTCTACCAATAGTAGCGCCCTAAGCGCCCGCCACTAATAACCAATCAGTGGCGGCTCGAAATGATTATAATCCTGTGTGTGGTCCACACACACATTCAGCCTGCTTCATATGTATACAGCCTATCCGCAATCCCTGCCGGATAGCTATACATATACATATGTATACTTGTGTAGCCCTGCTACAACTTAACTCCTCACCTTGGAATTTCTTCTCCACACACAAGCGTTGAAGATCGTTGAAAGACTCGTTCTTCACGGACTCTAGCGCAGAAAGGCGCGTTTCAAACTCGCAACGAAGAGTGGTCAAAATCAACTCGGCCTCTTCAACAGCGCTAAGAAGACGGCCGTGCTTCAAGTCATGAGTCTTCTCCTTCTTCTGCAGTTCATGGACATAGTCCTGACCCTGCTGAAGCTTCGACTCGAACTCAGGTTTCAAGACAGAAGTCTGAACAATGGACGACTGTAAATCGTCATAACGCGAGTCGTGTTCATCGCAACGAGCCTCAAGGCTCTCGCAACAAACTGTCAGATCCGAGCGATGCTGTTGTAGCTCCTTAATTTGGGCACGATGAGCGCTCTTCCCCTTCAGAGCCGCTCAATCGTTTTTGCGTTCAGCCCCGCCTCCGTTGATTGACTCTCACGGAGATCGTCGGTGGTTGGTGGAGTCAATCATGGATCATAGGGATAATCCGACTCCGGCGAACACCGTCGAAAGAAGCAAGTGAATCGCTTCTTTCGCGTTTAGTGGCGCGGCTACTCGCCGAGCGATGATACTTGGGAACGTCGTGAGAGCCTCGCGGCTGACGTTCCTGATATCGTTCGCGCTTATGATAATCAGATGTAGTATTGTGGTGTAGCGAGATCGGTGAAAACGCGTTCACGATCTCCACACACACGGCGCCCGAACTACTGACTAACGGAGGGGTACTCCGATCGTCCGTGGGGATGCTGATGTCTTCTCATCTTGTGTACCCGTCGGTGGGCTAGCTCTGCTCTCTCGGTGTCTCGAGAAAACGCGCAGCGATGTCAGGCGGGCTGCCCTGGCGAGGCGCGGGACTGGGGTGTCGCCTCGTGGAAACTTCTTCACGAGGTGACGGGCTGGGTGTCGATCTTGATCTCTTGAGGTCTTGATCGACGGACTAGAGATGGCTCCAGTCCTGGGGTGCCTTGAGGGGTGTGTGTTGTTCCCCTTATTCCTTTGCTCCTTGACCGCTTCCTTTAGCGGGGTCTTGATCTTGTGGAACGATGTAGCCTGGCCAACTATCCAGGAGCTACTGTTGGGTTGATCTACCTTTAACTAAATGTACTAAGTGGGCCAATATAATTCCCGCCCTAGAACACTTAAAGTATACAGAAGTAACCTTGATTTCCTTTATACTAAGAAACCTATGTTCTCCCTATCCAACTCGTCCCTTACTCTCCTTGAAGAGGACGTTTTGAAGAAGTACTCAGAAGAGCCCTTTTTCGAGAGTGAGAAGGCTTGCCTTCTCCCAAAGATTCCACTTCGCAGTCAGTAGTCCATCACCCGGTGGGTACACTTTCTGAGTCAGATCGCGTACCGGAAAGATTGATCCATCCACGATCTGACATGCAGATTAGATCGTGTATCGCAATGATTGGTCCATCGGCGATCTACTTTTGGAGTAGATCGCGGTATCCAAAAATAGCTCCATCCGCGATCTACCTTTTCAGGGTAGTTCGCGTTATTCAAAGACGGCACCATATGCGACCCGGTTGTGTGCTCCAAAGACTGCACCCATCTGGTCTATCCAGATCGGATGACTGATAATCTGAGTCCATGTGGTCACACCGTAGATTACCTCAGTGTAACGGGACTCAGTCCAAACCTGCTCACGCAAAGCGAAGAGCTGGTTGACCTGATCCCGAACACCCGAACAGAGGAAGCTGTTCTTAGCACGGCCTCGCAGAAGTGCGAGCCGATGCTGAAGCCTGAAGCGAACGGAACTCGCACAGAGGCGAGCCGGATGCTTAGGCTGGGTCTTCGGTCTTGAAGAGCAAACGGACTCACAAAGCTGTGAGTCGATGCTCTTGTCTTGGGAGGCGACTTGTGGGCTTGAAGGTAAAATTGCAACTGAATTAAAATGAGCTTATGGTTCCTGAATCCTATGAATAAAACCACTAGAGGTCCTTGGTTAAATGTAAATCCTTGGGTTGAATCAGGTTGAACTTGAAGATTCCCCTTCGAAGAATCTTCCTGCTGCGTGGCATCTTGTGATTGGCCACAAGAACTCAGGTGATGCGCCGGCCTTGTTACCAGACACTTTCCCAGGGAAGGAACCATCATCATGCACAAAGAAATGCAGAGAACACTTGGCGTAATCACTGATTGCGCCAAAGGTGAATGCGAGCAAATATGTACCCATATTTGCGCCACCTTCACCTTCATGACAGAAGTGTGTGTACCACACCAATCTGTGACCATATTGCCCATGTAATAGACCAGAGTGCCTATTACAAATAGTTCATGTAGGTATTGGTTATTTAACAGTTATCATAACAGATAACTGTTACCCACAATGAACCCAGAAGGTGGTGTGTCTCACACAACCACCTCATGTAATGGATTTAGTCATCCCATTACACTCAGTCTATCAATCCATTCTCACCGGAAAGATGGATTAGGCTTCACCACACTCGGATGAATGACTTTCGATTCTACAACGAGAACCTGAAGAGGCGGGAGCCATGGTACGCAGGCGTCATTCGTGCGATGCCGTCGTTCAAGATATCGAGCTACGATCTGTACTTTCAACGTCTCCAGTTCTTCTGGAAGTACCTGCGGTTCCTGCTTGCGTTCAGCGCAGAGCAGGCGTTCCTACACTGGAGGTTTACGCAGGACCGCGCCAAGATGAAGGCATTGGATATGCTGGCGAAGCGCCTCGTGCCCGAGGCTAGCAAGCAAGTCTGTATCGCCTACGGAGACTGGAGTCACAGAACCGGCATCAAAGGTCACGCTTCGGGTACGGTCAAGCGATTCGTCGAGTCGCTGAAGAGGCGAGCTACCGTGATCCCGATGGACGAGTACTGGAGGAGCATCACGTGTTGTTGCTGTCACCAGCGCCTCAAACAAGCTCGTCTGTTCACCAAGATGAAGAGGAAAGAGGATGAAGCGGGCATCCGACAGAAAGAGCGACTGTCCATGAAGGAGATGAAAGAGATCGTGGAGATGGCGAGGTTTAGGAACCCGAAGCAGGCGGACAAGAAGGTCGTCCTCAACTTCATCAGGAACGTCTTGCGCTGTACCAACTGTGGATGTAAGGCCAACTTCTGGAACAGGGACGTCAACGCAGCGAGGAACAAGCTGGAACTACTCAAGAGCGGACTGAAGCATGGAGCGAGACGGCTGAGAGCATTTCGGCGAGGTCAGTAGCGCACGAAACGTAGACAGAAAAAGTGGCTAGAAAGACTCGCAGCATACGTGTTGTGGGAATGCGTAGCTAGTCACATCCATATATTCAGGCATAGGGACCAGTAGGACATTCTCAATGCCATCAGTAATAGGTTATTCCGCTCTTTGTTCTGACTCTCTCTCTCGTGTACAATGGTCGCTGGGCTGCTACACCCGACTGATGGATATGTTTATTTAGAGTTCCTCTTTCGTGTGATTATTTCAAGTGCTTCTGATTCTTCCTGCTGTACCACAAAATTGGTACCTTTTACCTCGTTGAATTGGGTGAGGCCATTCCTGCCCACCAATTCATCAACATTGCATCAAGACCATGGCGCTGCAGGATGAGGCTGCGTCTTCTCGCTTCTTCTGCGAAGAATTAGAAGAGGATTTAACCCAGCAATTACAGGACCAATCGCAGGACGTCGAAGCCCCAGTGAACGACCAATTGAGTGCTCAAGTGCAGCAATCCGTGGCTTTAATCTCCTCCAACGTCGTGGGTCAACACACACTCTTCGACTCTCCCTTTGGAGCTCGTGCCTTGTGCTATGCAGACTTCACAGCCAGCTCCAAACCTCTGCAATGTATTGAGGACTATCTGGTTAAAGAGGTGATGCCTCTCTATGGAAATACGCACACCACCACGTCCATCACGGGGCTGCAGACCACCTGCTTCCGTCACGAAGCCAGACAGATCGTCGCCCAAGCGGTTAATGCCAAGATCACAGGACGAGGAGCGGAGGATTGCGTGCTTTTTACGGGTCAAGGATCCACCAGTGCAGTGAACAAATTGGTCTCCGCTCTGGGACTGCAGCAGTTCAGCAATTCCAGTAGCAATGGCAGCAGCAGTCAACGTCCTGTGGTGTTTGTAGGACCTTTTGAACATCATTCCAACTTGTTGCCCTGGCGTGAAACTGCGGCTGAAATCGTGTCCATTCCTGAGAATGAGCAGGGACTAATGGACTTGGAGACGCTGAAGACGCAGCTGGAACTGTACGCAGACCGTCCTCTGAAGATTGGTGCCTTCTCTGCAGCTTCCAACCTCACAGGTGTGCTGACGGATGTGGACGCTGTGTCGGCGTTGTTGCATCAGCATGGAGCACTGGCCTGTTGGGACTACGCGACGTGTGCACCATACGTCAATATCGACATGAACCCTGTCGTGACCGACGAGAAGCGCCGTCCGTTCGTCTATAAGGATGCTGTGTTCATATCCGGACACAAGTTCATTGGCGGTCCCGGATCACCTGGAGTGCTGATCGTCAAGAAGCGCCTGCTCACGAACGCTGTGCCGACGGTCCCTGGAGGTGGTACCGTGTTCTTCGTCACCGAGAACGACCACCGCTACCTGTCGAACCGAGCCGAGCGTGAGGAAGGCGGCACCCCGATATCCTTGGCAGCGTTCGTCTCGGTCTTGCGTTTGAGCTTAAGCAACGCGTCGGAGCGAAGAACATCATGACTCTGAAAGACGCAACGTACAGCGCGTGCGCGAGTCGCTGCGTCAGAACGACCACATCGTTCTGCTGGGGCGTCAGAGCGACGAAGTGGAACAGATTCCTGTGTTTTCGTTCCTCGTGCGCTTCGGCGACCGTTTCCTTCACTATAACTTTGTGTGCGCGCTGCTGAATGACCTGTTCGGTATCCAGACACGTGGTGGCTGCCAATGTGCCGGTCCGTACGCTACTCGGCTGTTGGGGATCGCGCGACAAGACGTGCTAGCACTTGAAGGCGCACTCATCGAGAAGAAAGAGATGCTACGCCCTGGTTTCACGCGCATGAGCTTCCCGTATTTCATGAGCTCAGCTGAAGTTGAGCACATTCTGGCGGCCGTGCACTTTGTGGCAAATGACGGCTGGAAGTTCTTGCCACAGTACAAATTCAACCACAAGAGCGGTGTCTGGAAGCACTCAACGCGATTCACCAAGTTCCCGGATCGCAAATGGCTCTCGCATTTTGCAACGTCACTAGAGGAAAAGAGCCGTTCTCAAAGTCTAAGCGGTGACGAAAAGATGCTGGCAGCACACCGAGCTGAGAATTTGGTGGAGGCCCAACGCCTAGCAGCTCAAGTGAGTGGAAAGAATGCATCTTCCCAAGTAGTGGCTGCGTCTGCTTCGCAAATGCTAGAGGAGACAGACGACGAGGCTCTCCGTTGGTTCGTGTACCCTTCGGAAGCAACTGAGGCCATTAAGAGAGGAGAGAAGCCCGTGCTAACCGAAACTATCCGTGGTCCCTATCAACCTACGCGATACTTGACTGGAGAGATCAGAGATCAGTGGAAGGATGTGTCGACAACTGTTACCGCTTCCTCTGTCTGTGGACTTGCTACGTGCTGCCCTGTTCCAGCAAACCCATCTACCTCAAATAATTCCAACAACCACTCGAAGACGTTTAGCACAGCTGCTGGCAGTGACCGTGAAACCGGAGGCAAGTACCCACTTCGTTCCACGTCAAATGGACTCGACGTTGTCGATACCCCAGTCGTTGCGAAGACCAGCACTGACTGCAGTACTGCTAACTGTAGCACCGGCCGTTGCCCAGTGCGTACGCCGCCGGTATGTTCGCTTGGTGTGACAGCAACCACCGTGCAAGAAACGACGACGGCCATGGCCCAAAAGACAGCAGCCACGAAACTGTTCCCAACGCCCCTAAGAAACTCATGCGCTGGGTGGGGCAAGCGATGATGCAGTGGGACATGATCCAGGATGGAGACCGACTGCTGTTGGGTGTGTCTGGTGGCAAGGATTCATTGAGCTTATTGCACGTGTTGCTGCACTTCCAGAAACGCGCTCCTGTCCGCTTTGAGCTTGCTTGTGCTACGGTGGATCCTCAGACTGCATCGTTTGACCCGAGTCCACTGAAGGAGTATATGCGCGCACTGGGTGTTCCGTACTTTTATCTATCGGAGAATATCATCGAGCGCGCTACGTGCGAAATGTCGGGCGATTCGTTGTGCAGCTATTGCTCGCGCATGAAGCGCGGCCTTCTGTACACATGCTGCCGTAAAGAGGGCTACAACAAATTGGTGCTAGCGCAGCATCTCGATGATCTGGCCGAGAGTTTCTTTATGTCGGCAATGCATAACGGTCAGCTGCGAACGATGAAGGCCAAGTATTGGAACAATCAGCGCGACGTCGAAGTGCTTCGCCCTCTGGCCTACGTGCGCGAGGTTGAACTGAAGAAGTTTGCCTACGACTCGCGCCTGCCTGTGATCAATGAGAACTGTCCTGCCTGCTTCGAGGAGCCCAAGGAGCGTCATCGCGTCAAGAAGATGCTCGCCCAAGAAGAAAGCCTTTACCCAGACATGTACAACAGTATTCGTCGAGCACTGCTGCCGCTTATGGATGATGCTAGCTATGCGCCTCTGGAGGCCGTGCGTACCCGAATCGAGCAAGCCAAACAGCAGCGTAGGTGTGCTCCTTCCAATAAGGGCAAGGGTCAGAACAAATCTGCTAAGGCTAACAGCACGGCGTCGTCAACGAGCAGCTCTACAGAGGAAGAGGGGGCGTCATTGCTAACGGAGAGGCGGTGGTCACTGCAACGTCATAATGTGTTGCGCCGTAGTGAGTACTACACGTGCGCGCTATCTACACCAGGGACGTTTGTTTCAAGGTGTTTTGTCAATAACATAGACAGGTATCTTACTTTAAAATGCATGATTGCATGTGAACTGGTACTGTAACTTTGCAGTACATGCGAGGCATGGTTGCCCCTGAGCACAAGCCATTATTGTTCGGTGCGTACATAATTGAGAACTACTTACTTACTTTCATCCGACTACAGTGCTGAAGCTCACGAAGATTCCATGTTTCACACGATCAGCACACCAATAAGCCCTAGCGTCTGTCATTTTACGTGTCTTGCTGATCATTTCGATTGGCACTCTACAATACATGTCGTTGCTTCACGCGATCAACGCTTACCAAGTGAGATCTGCGTTCAATGGCCAACTACCGAAGTATATGTCGCTCGACTACTATATCTAAGTTGGTAAAAAATGGTAAGTCTGGTACGCCATTATCGGTCGATGTGCGCTGTTCGGTGCAGACACTTGTTTGAGGCTGGCAGTTTATCGAGCGTGAACAGCGTGAGAAATCAGCAACGAGCGGAGCATTTCGAAGGAGCTCTTCGTGCATCGATATGACGTTACGCATTTTAATCTTTGACCGTTTCGGCGTCAAAAGTTCAGAATCCGCGAATGAGTATATCGACTGGATTCTAGAACTCAGCTTCGATGTTGCGCAGCATACCGGGTAACGCAGCTGAGCCAATCCCTGCTGGAATTTAAAGCTTGATACGTGTATCAAGTTGAAGGCGCTTGTGCCAACAAGCTCTGTAACACATTGTGGATACCGGCACCTCGCAGTGGCAAAGCCTACTTTAGACTGCGAAAATCTATTGACCGAACCCAAATGCGTCTTAAAAAACCAGCAAGACATGCCAGCTACACAGCCTACTTGGCACAGGTGTCACATCGCCTCGTGCTCAACGGGCTTCTATTCGATTATTTTTGCTGTTTGAATGATCCCTTTTCTGCTCACACTAAAGGACGCATGCAATGCAAGCAGAACCAGGAAGTAGAATACATCAACCTCCCTACAGAGCAAATGCTGCTATCCATATTCATACACAGAGAATTGCAGGCGAGCATCGTGGGCATTACCAGTATCGTCACGAGTTTGCCGTCGAGGTTCAGCGCAAAATTTCGGTCTTGCCCTATACCCGCGTCTCATACAAAGCGCCATACAATTGTTGATGTCCCACCCCGTTAATCTTATCGGTCCGTCTATGCATCTCTTACTTTAAGCAAGTCAGTGGTCTCTTTCACTTGTAATTTGTAAGGTATGTCGTGTGGCTAGATTGCGCTCTAACAGCAAGACGACGGCTCCTCTCCCATGCAAAAGCCCCTTACAAAACTCAAGACGATTGTCCAGCATGTCATTGCCGCCTCCCTCATTCTCTAACCTGCCGCCATTCCGCGGACACGTCGAGTCTCTAAACCCGGTGCACCAGAGTCTTTAAACCCGGCGCATCTGAGTCTCTAAACCCGGCACGCGGAGTCACTAAACCCGGTCGAGTTACACTCAAGTAAAAGCCATGGCGGAAATCTCCCGCCCCATGCCTGCATCCAGCAGCGGAGCCCCAGCCACGTATCGCAACAGCGAGTTCTCCAGACCCAGTAACGTCGAAGCTTCCTACCGCCAGACCGAGTCTGGGGGTCAAAGGAAGGGTTCCATGTACGGTTATGGACCTGGCGGTCAACGCCAGACGGAGATGAAGCTTCTGGCCGTTGAGCCAGAGCTGGGACTGCCCCAGAGCGCACCCAGGACTACAAAGGACGCATCCGCACGTGGCCAGGTCTTCTGTTCCTCCTGGTGATCGTGGCGGGCGCAATCGCTCTCATTACCATTAACGCAATGGACGTGGTGACCAAATGAACATTAACGCCGAGCGTTACGAGAATGCGTCGCAGACAAGACGCAAAATCAAAGACGGACTGACCGACAACCAAGTGATTATTTCCGATGACGGCCAAGTGGGTAACCCTAAAAAGTATCCGGATATGGGGTGCGAGTTGCCTGATTACCAGAGCAAGAATGGACAAATTTTCGCAGTTGCCAAGAACGGAACCGAAGTTCCGGTGGGGATCAAAGGACTCAATTGGTTCGGGATGGAGACTGGACTGGCGATCCCCTTTGGGCTGTGGGAAAACATGGAAAACGGCACGTCCGTGTACGAAGTGGCAGGCTTTTTATCTCGCAACAATTTCAACAGTGTGCGTCTGCCAGTGTGTATTAAAAGCATTTTGAAAAACACTGCGCCAGACAAAACACTCATTAATGCCAACACGAACCGCGCCATCAACATCACGTCATATGTGACAACCATCCAGACCATCGTGGAAGCGTTAGGTTATCGGCATATTTCCGTCATGATTAGTCTCCACACATTGGACCCAAAAATCTGGCGGCGCCTGGTACAGCGATGACTTGGGGTTTCGGAGGATGATTTCCTGGACGCGGTGGACATTTTGACCAAGAATTTGTGCGGCCCCAAGTACTGGAATATAATCGGATTGGACCTCAAGAACGAACCTCACGAGTGTTCGTGGGGTGGGGACGATCGGATTGGCAAAAGGAGCGACTCTCATTGGCAATCGCATGCTGGAAGGTTGTCCTAGCTGGTTGGCATTTGTGGAGGCATTGCGTCCAAAGGCACAATTACCTTAAACGGAGAGGAAAATACCTATTTCGACTGGTGGGGAGGAGGTCTCGCCGATGCTGGAGGCGACCCCATCACGTTCGACGTTGAGAACAAATTAGTGTGGGCGCCTCACTACTACAACACTGGTGTGAATCCGGCCTGGTATCTCTATGGCGGTGGCACTCAGAATGCTGAAGGTGCATTGGAAGATTACGTCGAGTTGGATGATGAAACACTGAAGAACAATGTGGAAAAAACCATGGACAAAATGTTTGGCTATTTGCTGGCAGACACGCCACACGCGATGGTCATGGGTGAGTTTGCTGGTCTGTATGGCAAGGACAAACATCCGTTGCTCACGACCAAGCGAACGACGGATTTCACCATCGAGGTGATGTTGAAGGCGAGTTATGCGGGCGGCTACATGTGGTCACTCAACCCGGAGAGCGCATATCAGTTCAATCCTGCAGACACGTACGGCACGTTCACGGAAGGTCTGTTGGAGGACGACTGGCTGACCCCGAACAAGGCGTTCGTAGAAGGCATGGCCCCCTTGGACAAAATTAAGGACCTCAAGATGTTCCCATGCTTTCCAGTGGAAGTGGCAAGCGGTGCTGGATCATAGTAAGGTTTCGAGTGGGGGATTGCTAGGTTTTGCAGTTATCCGTTCCCTATTCTGACAAGAATGTATAATTTTGAGCTTGATGTGCATGCTCTCATGGTATGTTCACGTTGCTTGATTTTCATCCTAGGCGGTAGTCAAGTGCAATTGCTGAGACTGCATCCGCCCATCCGTTACTTCCTCTCTCGATCCAGATTTATCACTGCTACCAACCATGTCAATGTCATCTATCCCTGATACAGGAGCTGCATCGCATTTCACCCGAAATGGACCACCGAGTAGTTTTACATCATTCTTCAATTGGACTGCAACGGCCTCACCAGCTTTTCATCCAGGCCGCCGCGCGGTATTCACTCAGCATGGAAATTGTTCGACCAATGCCGACCAAGCCAAGCGGGGCCTCTGACCCGCCCTCTTCAACCTACCGGAACACCGAGTATACCAGCAACCGTAGCAGCACTAATGCAACAGACCAAGGACCTCGTTCCTCTGACTCTAGCCGAGAAAGCACCAATATGAGCCAGCGACAGACGGAAATGAAGCTCATGGCCATGGAACCAAGCGATACCATGCCACCTGAGCAGACGAGGGACTACAAGGGTCGGATTCGGGTACGTGAACTATAACTACATCTACAGTTTGTTGCTTTCGTGCTGACATCGATGCATTCTTTGCGCTGGTTTCCAAAAGACGTGGAAAGGTCTTGTCCTTCTGTGTCTCATCGTGGGCGGCGCTGCTGCAATCATCACAGCATGCGCCATAAGTGCCAACGATAAGGCTGCAATCAACCAAGCTCGATACGAAAACAAGTCCGAAGCACGACGAAGGATCAAAGACGGACTTGACGACGACCAAGTCATCATCTCTGACGACGGACAAGTTGGCAACCCCAAGAAGTATCCGGATATGGGATGCGAACTACCGGACTACCAGAGCAAAGACGGACAGATCTTCGCCGTCTCTAAGAACGGAACCGAAGTTCCTGTGGGTATCAAAGGTGTCAACTGGTTCGGCATGGAGACCGGTCTGGCGATTCCGTTCGGACTATGGGAAAACATGGACAATGGCACGTCTGTCTACGAGATTGCAGCGTTTTTGGCTCGCAACAAGTACAACAGCATCCGTCTCCCTGTTTGCATCAAGAATATCCTGAAAAATACGGCACCCAGCAAAGATCTCATCAACGTGAATACCAACCGAGCCATCAACATCACGTCGTACATGACAACGATCCAGACGATTGTGGAGGCGCTAGGCTATCGTCGCATCACAGTCATGATCAGTCTCCACACGCTAGATACAAAGACATCCGGTGGTGCCTGGTACAGTGATGAGCTGGACGTGACGGAAGATCAGTTCCTCGAGGCTGTAGACATGCTCACAAAGAATTTGTGCGGTTCTAAGTACTGGAACATTCTCGGCTTAGACCTTAAAACGAGCCGTACCAGTGCTCTTGGGGAGGTAGTGCACCGGATTGGCAAAGGGTGCGACGTTAATCGGCAATCGGATGCTTGAGGGTTGTCCAAATTGGATGGCATTTGTCGAAGGTATCGCTAGCTCCGGTACTATTACACTGGGAAGCAGAACGAGCACCTATTTCGACTGGTGGGGTGGTGGTCTTACGAAGGCTGGCGCCAATCCCATCGAGTACGATATCGAGAACAAACTCGTGTGGGCTCCCCATTACTACAACACCGGTGTCTACCCGGCCTGGTATATGTATGCCTCGGGTTCTGTTACCGCATCGGGCGCGATCGAGAACTATGTGGAATTGGATGATGAAACTCTGAGGAACAACGTGGAGAAGACCATGGACGCCATGTTTGGCTACCTACGAGAGACATCCCCGTATGCCATGGTCATGGGCGAGTTTGCTGGGCTTTACGCCAAAGACAAGCATCCAATGCTCACCACCCAACGATCAACAGACTACACGATCGAGGTGATGGTGAAGGCGGGTTATGCGGGCGGCTACATGTGGTCGCTCAACCCGGAGAGTGCATACCAGTACAACCCAGCCGACACGTTCGGCGAGTTCACGGAGGGTTACTGGAGGACGATTGGCTCACTCCCAACAAGGTTTTCATGCAAGGAATGGATGCTATGGACAAGATCAAGGACCTCAAGATGTTCCCATGCTTTCCTCAAAAGTTTCATCGTGAGGTGGTTGGTTACCGAACCAGGCCGGGAGTTTTCATCAGTCTAGCACGAACGTAGCACACATAATTCACAAATGATTCCTTATGAAACGGTTTGATTAACGCGGTAACGCGACGTTGATCGTTCATGTCAACCGTTTTAATCGACGCTACAGGAACATATCATGGAGATTCGATCATCCCAAAGCGAAATAATCGAACATCAACGCGGATATCTTCGAGGTGTTAGGCGATAAACCCTGCTTCCTATGTCAGAAGAATGCAAGTTGCCACTGGAAGTATTACAATAGCGCCTGTACGCTGCTTGCATTGATGCCAATGTACTTGACATCTGTAGATGCGGTGGTTAGATACGCCTGTCTGGAAGTTTTCACGTCGTTACTCAAAAGCTGTTTCTTGCTTCGTGTGGTGTCTCAATGGTCTTGCACTTACTTGCTACTTGTAGAGCATGATGCTTGAGCTCGTTTATTCTAGTCTCGCTCACTTCACATTTTGCGCCAAGACCCCAATTTCCTGGAAACAAGATCCACTACACACACCTCTCTGATCGACTTTTAGATCGCCCATGACTGAAGTCACGCGCCCGATAATGCCACGAGGATCGATCGTCGACCAACAAGGAAGTATCATCAACTCCCCGGGCAACGACTTCGCCAGTGGCCACTATAGCTTACATCTCGATAGTACGGCGGGACAACGCCAGACCGAGTCGGGAGGACGCCTAAGTTCCTCGTCCTCGTATCAACGCACGACTGAGATGAAACTCACGGCTGCCGATATCGATGGCAGTAAGCCACCAGAGCGGATGAAGGACTACAAAGGACGGATTCGGGTGAGTACAAATACTGGATCGCTTTTGCAGTGTCTTCGAGATGCAAATACACCCACTGACCTTATTAATGTTTTCACTTGTAGACTTGGCCAGGATTGCTCCTTCTCCTGCTGCTCGTTGTTGGTGCAGCGGTGGCAATCACATTGCACGCTATAGACACGAATGAGCAGATGAAAGTAAGCTCGGAAGACTATGAGAATAGGTTGGCCAATAAACGCAAGATCAAAGACGGACTTGACGACGACCAAGTCATCATCTCTGACGACGGACAAGTTGGCAACCCCAAGAAGTATCCGGATATGGGATGCGAACTACCGGACTACCAGAGCAAAGACGGACAGATCTTCGCCGTCTCTAAGAACGGAACCGAAGTTCCTGTGGGTATCAAAGGTGTCAACTGGTTCGGCATGGAGACCGGTCTGGCGATTCCGTTCGGACTATGGGAAAACATGGACAATGGCACGTCTGTCTACGAGATTGCAGCGTTTTTGGCTCGCAACAAGTACAACAGCATCCGTCTCCCTGTTTGCATCAAGAATATCCTGAAAAATACGGCACCAGAAAAATCTCTCATCAACTCCAATACCAACCGAGCCATCAACATCACGTCGTACATGACAACGATCCAGACGATTGTGGAGGCGCTAGGCTATCGCCACATCACTGTCATGATCAGTCTCCACACGCTAGATACAAAGACATCCGGTGGTGCCTGGTTCAGTGATGAGCTGGACGTGACGGAAGATCAGTTCCTCGAGGCTGTAGACATGCTCACAAAGAATTTGTGCGGTTCTAAGTACTGGAACATTCTCGGCTTAGACCTCAAGAATGAACCACACGAGTGCTCTTGGGGTGGTGAGGATCCAGATTGGCAAAAGGGTGCGACGTTAATCGGCAATCGGATGCTTGAGGGTTGTCCAAATTGGATGGCATTTGTCGAAGGTATCGCTAGCTCCGGTACTATTACACTGGGAAGCAGAACGAACACTTATTTCGACTGGTGGGGTGGTGGTCTCTCTGATGCAGGCGCCAATCCCATCGAGTACGATATCGAGAACAAACTCGTGTGGGCTCCCCATTACTACAACACCGGTGTCTACCCGGCCTGGTATATGTATGCATCTGGCGAAGTAACAGCGACTGGAGCATTCGAAAGTTATGTGGAATTGGATGATGAAACTCTGAGGAACAACGTAGAAAAGACCATTGATGTCATGTTTGGCTACCTACGAGACATCCCCGTATGCCATGGTCATGGGCGAGTTTGCTGGGCTTTACGCCAAAGACAAGCATCCAATGCTCACCACCCAACGATCAACAGACTACACGATCGAGGTGATGGTGAAGGCGGGTTATGCGGGCGGCTACATGTGGTCGCTCAACCCGGAGAGTGCATACCAGTACAACCCAGCCGACACGCTCGGTCACTTCACGGAGGGGTTACT
This sequence comes from Phytophthora kernoviae, assembly GCA_008080845.1. NCBI lineage: Eukaryota > Oomycota > Peronosporomycetes > Peronosporales > Peronosporaceae > Phytophthora > Phytophthora kernoviae. The sequence continues at coordinate 99,799 of VKKV01000012.1, read as the reverse complement.
GGAGGACGATTGGCTCACTCCCAACAAGGTTTTCATGCAAGGAATGGATGCTATGGACGAGATCAAGGACCTCAAGATGTTCCCATGCTTCCCTGAGCAGAAGTCTGAGGACTCTGAGGATTCTTCGTAGGCTATCCATGTTTTTTCATAGACTTTCATAATGAACACCTCCAAGTATGCACACTGAAGCCACTCAAAGTGTCATTTGGCTGACATCTCACAGCTACTTTATCGTTTGGTTTTGAACATCACTGAAGACTGCACCGACATCTCATATCTCACAGACTGATTTTTTGCCAATTTAATTCGTGATGCTCAAACAGCCCAACGGCACCTTTAATCTCGTCCCACGCATTAATTAGTATCCAGACTGGATACAGCGAGTCATGCTTGTACACCAGTTCATCTATGTCTGGTTCATGTCAGATGCATGTACCTTGTTCTCGCTTTATCTAGTCTCGCTCACTTCGCATTTTGCGCCAATACCGCAATCGTCCAGAGCGATACCAGACACCAAACACTCACAAAGCAGCACTGGTCGACTTCAGATCGCCCATGACTGAAGTCACGCGCCCGATAATGCCACGAGGATCGATCGTCGACCAACAAGGAAGTATCATCAACTCCCCGGGCAACGACTTCGCCAGTGGCCACTATAGCTTACATCTCGATAGTACGGCGGGACAACGCCAGACCGAGTCGGGAGGACGCCTAAGTTCCTCGTCCTCGTATCAACGCACGACTGAGATGAAACTCACGGCTGCCGATATCGATGGCAGTAAGCCACCAGAGCGGATGAAGGACTACAAAGGACGGATTCGGGTGAGTACAAATACTGGATCGCTTTTGCAGTGTCTTCGAGATGCAAATACACCCACTGACCTTATTAATGTTTTCACTTGTAGACTTGGCCAGGATTGCTCCTTCTCCTGCTGCTCGTTGTTGGTGCAGCGGTGGCAATCACATTGCACGCTATAGACACGAATGAGCAGATGAAAGTAAGCTCGGAAGACTATGAGAATAGGTTGGCCAATAAACGCAAGATCAAAGACGGACTTGACGACGACCAAGTCATCATCTCTGACGACGGACAAGTTGGCAACCCCAAGAAGTATCCGGATATGGGATGCGAACTACCGGACTACCAGAGCAAAGACGGACAGATCTTCGCCGTCTCTAAGAACGGAACCGAAGTTCCTGTGGGTATCAAAGGTGTCAACTGGTTCGGCATGGAGACCGGTCTGGCGATTCCGTTCGGACTATGGGAAAACATGGACAATGGCACGTCTGTCTACGAGATTGCAGCGTTTTTGGCTCGCAACAAGTTCAACAGCGTCCGTCTTCCTGTTTGCATCAAGAACATCCTCAACGACGTGGCTCCCGACAAGTCTCTCATCAACATGAACACGAATCGAGCCGTCAATATCACTTCGTACGTAACGACCATCCAGTCAATTGTGAAGGCTCTTGGGTATCGCCACATCACTGTCATGATCAGTCTCCATACGCTTGACCCTAAGAAATCGGGCGGTGCATGGTACAGCGAAGCACTCGGTGTGACGGAGGATGATTTCCTTGAGGCTGTGGGCATATTGACAAAGAACCTCTGCGACTCGAGTACTGGAATATCTTGGGCTTAGACCTCAAGAATGAGCCGGCAGATTGTTCTTGGGGCGGAGCAACACCGGACTGGCAAGTTGGGGCGACGAAAATTGGTAATCATATGCTAGATGGATGTCCCAACTGGATGGCTTTCGTTGAAGGTATTGCCGGATCGGGCACTATCACCTTGAATGGGGAGGAAAACACTTATTACGACTGGTGGGGAGCAGGCATGCAGAATGCCGGTGCCTACCCGATTGATCTCAACATCGAGAGCAAGCTCGTGTGGTCCCCGCACTACTACAACACTGGTGTGAGTCCAGCCTGGTATCTCTACGGCGGTGGCACCCAAGGCGAAGAAGGTGCGCTTGGTGATTACGTCGAATTGAGTGACGAGGATCTCAAATATAACATCGAGAAACCATGGACGCTATGTTCGGCTACCTCCGGGAGTCATCCTCGTACGCCATGGTCATGGGCGAGTTTGCTGGACTCTACTCGAAAGACAAACACCCGATGCTCACGACGAAACGCTCAACGGATTTCACGATCCAAATTATGATCGAGAAGGGATACGCGGGTGCTTATATGTGGTCGCTCAACCCAGAGAGTGCGTACCAGTTCAATCCAGCAGACACGTACGGTCACTTCACAGAGGGCTTGCTCGAGGACGACTGGCTCACTCCGAACCAAGTCTTCATGGAAGGCATTGGCGCCTTGGATGCTATCGAAAATCTTACATTGTTTCCGTGCTTTCCACAAGAGATCGAAGAGTAATATAATATTGAGCGTTTGTTCAGTACATGTAGTATCAGGTGATAACGATCTACATCCGTGGCGTGAAACAACCCAGTGCTTCCCGGCTGACAAATCCGTTGTGGAGTATCAAATATGTCGTGAACCGACTTTGCTGTAGCTATCGCGTCGGTTAGAATTTAGCGCTGGACTGGCAGCACGAAGCAATGCACGAACAGCCTAACGGCGCGACTGATGAGCGGGGCGCCCGGATACGCCTGTCCTGGGAGTTTCATCATTGGGTTCAGGTCGTCCTCTTCTTCTTCTTCCTCTCACTTCACAATCTGCCGCCAAGAGCAAACAGCAAGACCTTCCATTCACGTGATATTGCTAGACTCGGTTCACACCCATGGAAGTCTCGCGACCACAGAATGAGGAGCGAAAAGGCAGCCTTGTGAGCTATTCGAACAGCGAGTACTCGAGTGGACGCTTCAGCACACATGTGGATAGTTTGACGGTCCCAAATTTCGCGGAATCCGGGGACGTGTGAGTTCCTCGTATGGACCTGGTGGCCAACGGCAGACGGAAATGAAGCTCTTGGCTGCTGGTATCGATGACAGCCACCCGCCGGAGCGGAAGGAGGACTACAAAGGGCGTATTCGGGTGAGTTTACAGACCCCAGCAATTGAAGAAGTTAGCCACACTATTTAACCGTTCTCATCTTATTCTTCTGCCGTGTAGACGTGGCCAGGAGTTCTCATAATTTTGCTGATTATTGGTGGAGCTCTGGCGGCGATCACTTTGGAAGCTGTCAACAAAAATGAGCTGGAAGCAATCAGCGAGGAGAACTATGAGAATAGGTTGGCCAATAAACGCAAGATCAAAGACGGACTTGACGACGACCAAGTCATCATCTCTGACGACGGACAAGTTGGCAACCCCAAGAAGTATCCGGATATGGGATGCGAACTACCGGACTACCAGAGCAAAGACGGACAGATCTTCGCCGTCTCTAAGAACGGAACCGAAGTTCCTGTGGGTATCAAAGGTGTCAACTGGTTCGGCATGGAGACCGGTCTGGCGATTCCGTTCGGACTATGGGAAAACATGGACAATGGCACGTCTGTCTACGAGATTGCAGCGTTTTTGGCTCGCAACAAGTACAACAGCGTTCGACTACCTGTTTGCATCAAGAATATCCTGAAAAATACGGCACCCAGCAAAGATCTCATCAACGTGAATACCAACCGAGCCATCAACATCACGTCGTACATGACAACGATCCAGACGATTGTGGAGGCGCTAGGCTATCGCCACATCACTGTCATGATCAGTCTCCATACGCTTGACCCTAAGAAATCGGGCGGTGTATGGTACAGTGATGAGCTGGACGTGACGGAAGATCAGTTCCTTGAGGCTGTGGGCATATTGACAAAGAACCTCTGCGACTCCAAATACTGGAATATCCTGGGCTTAGACCTCAAGAATGAGCCATACCTGTGCACATGGGGTGGAGAAGCCCCCAATTGGCAAGAAGGTGCGACGAAAATTGGTAATCACATGCTAGATGGATGTCCCAACTGGATGGCTTTCGTTGAAGGTATTGCCGGATCGGGCACTATCACCTTGAATGGGGAGGAAAACACTTATTACGACTGGTGGGGAGCAGGCATGCAGAATGCCGGTGCCTATCCGGTTGATCTCAACATCGAGAGCAAGCTCGTGTGGGCGCCGCACTACTACAACACTGGTGTGAGTCCAGCTTGGTATCTCTACGGCGGTGGCACCCAAGGCGAAGAAGGCGCACTGCTAGGCTACGTCGAGTTGGATGATGACACGCTGAGGAACAATGTGGAGAAAACCATGGACGCTATGTTTGGCTACTTGTTGACAGACACGTCACATGCGATGGTCATGGGTGAGTTTGCCGGACTTTACGCCAAGGACAAACACCCGATGCTCACTACCAAGCGAACGACGGATTTCACCATCGAGGCAATGTTGAAGGCGGGTTATGCGGGCGGCTACATGTGGTCACTCAACCCGGAGAGCGCGTATCAGTTCAATCCTGCAGACACGTACGGTCACTTCACGGAAGGTCTGTTGGAGGACGACTGGCTGACCCCGAACAAGGTCTTCATGGAAGGCATGGCTGCCTTGGATGGTATCAAGGACCTCAAGATGTTTCCTTGCTTCCCTCAAAAGGAAGAGGACTAAGTGGCAATGGACACTCAACGAAACCATGACCAACTTCCCTTGAACTTTACTTGAAACTGGGAAGAGGCCGTGAGGTGTTTGTAGAGGTGAAAGGCTGCTTCTGGACCACGACATTAATGAATCGCCGCAGACCCCTTCCACTGGGCAGACCACTTGGATATGAAAGTGCTAGGTGTGTCAGTTGGTGCAGAAGAGTGGCTCGTCTGCAGAAGGCGAGTAGATAACTAAGACTGTAGTTAACACATTTTAATGAGGTACATGTATATTGGAGGACGACCAGTGATTATTGTGTGCGAAGTTTGCCTGCATTGAAGAGCGCCGGTAAAACTCATCTATTGTAGCAGAGTAGCTGTGTCGGATATCCGATATCACGGTAATTGTCAGATGTGGTTTTGCAGTCCTCCCTTCGATCGAGCAAACAGAAGTCGTATCCTGATAGCAGCATTGAATAGCTTGCATCATCTTCTTGGTCGTTAGTTAGATAGGACTACATGACCGCAATATACCTCACCTACAAAATGAAAATGAATAGCTTGTACCTTAATTCGCATGGACCACGTATGATAGACGCTGGATAGGACGGTGTATGGTGAGCATATTGTTAGTAGTCATCCCAGCCGAGACTTTGCAGGAGTCAACTGGTTCGTTTCTACAACTAAAAGCTTCAATCGTGGTTGGGTCCAACGCGAAGCAATCAGCTGTATCGGATAGTCATGTCCGCGAATGAAAGCTGCCCATAGGTATTGATACTCCACACGCCCTCTACAGTGTTGAGCACAATGCGATGATAACCAGATGGGCGGGTGCCACATAACACTTGACAAGTGACAGACGGCGAGATAAGGTGTCACGGACGATGGACAGGGTAAAGGCTGCCTCAGGACCTTCTTAGTTCTCCGGTAGTGGCATCACTTGACAAGTACAATACCATTGTCGACAACGATAATGGACCACCGCGCCAGCCTCGTAGTGGAGCGGTCGGCGGGACGGGCGTCAACCCCCATGACTCCATGGCAAATCGCCACTGAGGTCTATCGACAAGAGAGGGTCCCAGCACAACACTCGATGCTCGCCACAGATTTCGTCCGATAAGGACCAATTCGCACACAAGTTCACGCCTGAGCCCTCCCAGAATATGCGGTTGGTAGTGAAGAAACCGCGTGAGGCTGAAGACATTTCGGACTACAAGGGTCAGTACAGGGTAAGAACGTTGCAGTGATGAAAATGCTGATGGTGTGGACTGACGGGTGCTGCTTGGCTCTAGATATGGCCGGGTTTAGTGCTGCTCGTGGTTCTCGTCGTGGGTTTTCTGTGTCTGCTTACGAAGTCCGCCATCAACACACACGAGTTGCGCGTAGCGAGAACGATGGCGTATGAGCAACATGTGGCAGACAAACGCTCCATTAAAGATGGTAAAACGGACGACAGCATTATCATCTCGGACGACGGTCAAGTAGGCAATCCCAAGTCCTACGACACCACCGTCAGTAAGTACAACGAAGTATTACCCGAACGATGATTTGAAACCTTAATTCACGGCTCTTGTATGCTGCAGACTGCGAGCTACCCGACTACCAGAGCAAGAACGGCCAGATTGTGGCGGTGGCAGCGAACGGCACGGAGGTGCCGATACAAATCAAAGGCGTGAATTGGTTCGGCATGGAGACGTCACTGCAGTGCCGTTCGGTCTCTGGGAGAACGCAGAGAACGGAACAACAGCGGTGAGAATGGCATGCTTTATTTCTTCTTTGTCAGACTAAATTCCACTAACTATGAATGTTGCTAACAGTACGAGATTGCGGCGTTCTTGGCGCGAAATAATTTTAACGCTGTGAGGCTACCAGTCTCTGTTGAGAATGTACTGAACAACAGTCCACCACAGAAAGGGGTGATCAATTTATCAAGCAACCGGGCAATCAATGCGACAGACTTTATTTCGACGCTGCAAACTCTTGTCAAGTCTTTGGCCTATCGCGACATCGGCGTACTCGTTAGTATGCACAGACTCACGAATAAAAAGTCGGGTGCTACGTGGTTTGACAAAACTCTCGGCGTGACTCAAGATGATTTCTTGCAAGCTGTCGACATCGTGTCTTCCAATCTCTGTGGGCCGGACTACTGGAACGTCATGGGTCTTGACCTGAAAAATGAACCAGAGACTGCAACATGGGGAACCGGTGACGACGATGACTTTGTCGTGGGTTGTGAAAAGATCGCGAAAGTCATGCACGGCAATTGTCCGCAGTGGCTGGGATTCGTCGAGGGCGTTGTGGCCACTCATACTATCACAATCGGAGGCGAGGAGCTCGACTACTACGACTGGTGGGGCGGGGGATTGCAAAAGGCAGGCGATACGAAGCCGACATTCACGATCGAGAATAAACTCGTGTGGGCTCCGCACTACTACACCACAGCTGTGGCACCTCAGCGATATTTCTACGGGGACGGCACGACTTCGGACTTTTCAACGTTCGTGGAGCTGTCGGACGACGACCTTCTCGCTCGTGTGGAAGGCACAATGAACGACATGTTTGGGTACCTAGTGGACGAGAAGGCGTCAGCTCTGCTGCTTGTGAGTTCGCTGGTTTGTACACAAAGGATGACCACCCAGAAGACGACGAAGCGGACGACGGATTTAACGATCCAAGTGATGCTAGACAAGAACTACGCAGGAGGTTTCATGTGGTCTCTCAATCCAGAGAGTGAGTATGCGTACAACCCAGCAGATACGGAAGGTTCCTTCACGGAAGGCATGCTACTGGACGATTGGTTGTCCCCAACCAGGATTTTCTCAAAGCTTTCACCCCCATGGACGCCATGCCCAATTTGCGTAAATTTCCATGCTTTCCTGTTACAACAACAGATAGGTAAAATCGTTGATGTCTAGTGTTGTTATTGTTGTTTCAAAATATGAAAGACGAATGTATCATTACCATGATTGTTTTGGCAAATACTATTACTACTTTCACGTTGATGAGTACTATTTTACAATTTTACAATTTCTATATTGATAGAAATGATAGAAAAAGTGCTGTGATTGATGCCACACCATTTCTACATAGCAAGTTTCTATAGAATTCCGCCGCGTGGAGAATCAAAAAGCGAATTACACGCGTAGGCGAGTTCCCCATCGTCTCTCTGGTCTATTTTCCTCGCTCTCCGTCTCCTTGCAGCTGCTAATGGGCAACTGGGCGCGTGCTGCGGTTCTCGCAGCTGCGCTACTGACTGGTATCGTCTCCGCAGACGTCGAGACGCACGAGGTATAATACCCTTAGTAGATCTTCATGACATGCACATTGGGTTATACTGTGTAACCCTGGTGTGTGGGTTATTATTCTTTAATTAACCTGGTTAAATGTTGTGTGTTATTTGTTTTAATATCAGTACACGCCAGGTGAAGAAGTTGTGGTGTGGGTGAACAAGATTGGCCCATTTAACAACCCCCAGGAGACGTACACGTACAATACGCTGCCATTCTGCAGAGCGCCAGGGCCGAAGAACCGGAAGCACACGCTCTGGGGATTGGCGAGATCTTGAGGGGAATGAGCTATTTAACTCTGGACAGCAATTAAAATTCGGAGTGGACACCTCCAAGACCAAATTGTGTGAGCAGACACTAACAGATGCGGACGCCCTGCAGTTTGGAGCTGCAGTGGACGAGCACTATTGGTATCAGATGAGTGTGGACGACCTGCCAGTGTGGGGATTGGTGGGAAAAGTAATGAAACCTACCGATGATTTGGAGTTTCTCAAGCTGTTCCCAGTGGGGACTAGAGTGCTCTACACACACAAGAAATACTCCATCTCGTACAACGGACCGAACATTATCCACGTGAATTTGACGTACTCCGATGTGTTGACGTCCATTGCGTCAAACAAGTAAGGAGGTGGCAGGTTGATTTCTGTAGAAAAAGGAGGTGGGTCTCATTTGTATATTGTTTTATTATTATTGCTACAGGAAGGTGGAGTTCACGTACGAAGTGGTGTGGTCTGAGACAACCATCTCGTTTGAGGACCGCTTCGACCGTTACCTGGAAGACGAGTTCTTCGAGCACCAGATCCACTGGTTCTCCATCTTCAATTCGTTCATGATGGTGATTTTCCTGTGCGGTCTAGTGGCACTCATCCTGTTGCGTACGCTCAAGAATGACTACGCACGTTTTGCCGAAGATGACGCCGAGGCTGATGATGGACGGAAAGTCGTCGCTGCTCAAGGATGACGCCAACTCGGGCTGGAAGCTGCTGCACGGAGACGTGTTCCGCGCGCCACCTTACTTACTGCTGTTCACGGCGCTTGTGGGGACGGGTGCTCAACTCTTGGTGTTGTCAGTGTGTTTGATGCTGATTGCCATCGGCTCATCGCTCTACATTGAGCCGGGAGGTATAGTGTCGGTGGGCCTCACTGTGTACGCATTCTCGTCTCTGGCCAACGGCTATGCAAGCGGTGCCTTCTACCATCAGTTCTTCTACCCGCGCGTCTCGAAAGATTGGATTCGTGCCATGTGCCTGTCGTCGGCGCTACCCCTACGGTCACGTTTGTGTCGGTGTTTTTCATCAATGCGCTGGCAGTGTTCTATGGAACAACGTACGCGATCCCTTTCGTGACGATCGTACAGGTAGTGCTGGTTTGGTTCTTCGTGTCATGCCCATTGGCCGTGCTCGGAACAATCTTGGGCCGCCACGGCGCTGCAAAGGCAGGTTTCCCGTGCCGTGTGAACAAGTTCCCACGCGAAGTCCCGGAGGCGCGATGGTACTTGCGTCCGCCAGTTCTGATCGCGCTCACGGGCGTGCTACCGTTCGGTTCGATCTTCATCGAGATGTATTTCATCTTCGCGTCGTTCTGGAACTACAAATTCTACTACGTGTATGGCTTCATGCTGCTAGTATTCATCATTCTGATGATCGTGACGCTCTGTGTGACCATCGTTTGCTCGTACTTCCTACTGAACGCTGAGAACTACCGATGGCATTGGACATCCTTCGCGGCAGCAGGCAGCACAGCGCTTTACGTCTTCATCTACGCCATCTATTTCTATTTCTTCAAGACGAACATGTCGGGTTTCCTACAGACGTGCTTCTACTTCGGCTACATGTAAGTGGTTTATCACAAGCATCGTGGTGTTTGTGTGTTGGTCTACATGCTGATTTATCTCTTTTTCACGTTATGATTTGGTAGGGGACTGTTCTGCTTCGCATTTTTCATCATGTGTGGCACTGTCGGATATCTCGGCAGCAGCATGTTCACGAAGCGCATCTATCGCAACATCAAGTGCGAGTGAACCGAGTGCCAGGCCTGCGCAGTATTCCGTAGCAACAGAATGAAAGAGGACTGACATGGGGACGCCGGACTGGGTAGCTTGCTAAAGAAGTATGCGCCAGCAAGAATACTAGTAGCAAGCGGTGCTGGTGGGTCGAAGTGCATTTACGTATCGTGTCAGGGCTTCTGTTTTAGCATTGTTTGCATCCATTTCCACAGCGTTAGCAGCGATAGTCTTGATATAAAAGGCAATTCCTCTCGTACTGGGAGTGATCAACAGTCACAACATGTTTTACCATAGCATCAGGCCACGCAACCACCTGTCAGTTTATCAAATTACTGGCTGTGGACGTTTGGAGGACAATTTACATACTACAAGTAATCAACAACGCTTGTGGGCGTAGAGAGATCTACGCAACGCAAGTCAATTTGTGTTCGATGACCTCATTTTCTCATCAACGTGTTGTCATACGAATTCAAATATGTATAATTAATTGATTGATAAGCTCAGAGTATTTGAGATGGATCTAGCACCAACGCAGGCTAGTTAAAGGAGTTTATAACCTGGCGCATGGCCTGTACAGTGCCAGCGACCATTCCTACAGCGCCGAACACTATGATTCCCCAGTGGAATACGCGCGACGGCCATGAAAGCGTGGGTCCCGCAGCCACAAGGTATAGAACAGGCGGTAGCACAATAGCCAACATGCTGGAACCCACGGAGCCGAAGAGGCTGATGAGAAGCCCCACGTCAGGTATGCAGACCGCGATAACCATGAGCATCGTACACAGCATGGAGCGAAATAATGTGCGGTTGCATTCGTATGGTGACAAATTGCAGACCAGGCGCTCCAGGCGGGTCGCGGAAGATCGGGACGAGGAGACGGAGGCTGCAGCTGCTACTGCGACAGGGGAAGACATCGGAGAAAACGAGTGGCGCATACCCGTTTGCAACGAAAGCAACCTCGGGTGGCGAAGGGTGCTGCTTGCTGACACCACGGCCTCGTGGTTGTTCTCACCGAAATTGAGACCATCTTCGTGACCGTGGAACCCACGGTATTTGCCTTTCGGGCCTTGCGACGCCTTCGCGCCTCTAACGCGACTTGCGTGGGCTCTGCAGGGAGCATTGGACGCATCAATGACTTATGACGCAGCATGCGCTCAAGCACGTCAATCGCAGGATAAAACTGGATGGGAAACGAGAGCGTGCACGCAAAGGCTAAGGCCACATTTGCCTACGTGGAGAAAGCACAATAAAAGCAGATATTAAGAACAGTGAATTTGAATTAACAGACAAATTCTCGTACCATAGTGACGAGCCACCCCTCGCAATAGTCGTGCAGCACAGCCGTCATGCTTCCATTGTCAATTCTACCAAAGGCGATTGTAGGTACCTCTCAATAAACAAGAAAAGTACCAGGATGGACAGCATGCAAATAGCTAAAATGCCCGGAAACCGCTCAGGCTGCGCCATGGCATTCTGGATGGGCAGTACCAACCCAATGCCTTCAAAAGAGTACACGGCTGTGCCATAGAACTCAGGCAAATGAGCCCAATCTGCAAGTATTGTAGTTTCGCGCGGCATTTTCGGATTCTGCCAGTAGGCGATGGAGTAGTAAAATACGATCCCAATGCCTGACAGTACCGCGAAATTTGCTGTGCTCCTCACGATGAGCAAGTCAGCGCCAACCAAGTCGACAAAAAGTGCACATAATGGATAATCAACTCACCGATACCGGAAAATGGCGTGATGCGACGCAAGGTGCGCACCCAGGATAGCATCAACAATATCGGGAAAATCGCGAAAATGATCTGTCGCTCGTTAATACTGTCTTGGAGGCTGTAAAATACAGGAATAATGAAAGTGAGCAAAGTACATCGGAGCATCACAATTCGATGGAGAGCCTAGTAAGCATACCTCTGTGGGAGTACGACGTGGATATTCGTCGCCACGAACGTGAAGTAGACGCAGCAGATTCCCAGCTGTGTGCCCACTAAAAACACGTCTATGAGGAGTTTCCCCTTCGGGCCGAGAATTTCCTTCCCCACATCTCCAAAAGACATGGGAGTTCGTGGACTGACAATATGTTTGCAACGCAATAACAAGTCCATATTGTACACGGACACCAAGGCCTACAGACAGAATCAATCAGAGCTGACCAAAGAAAAATGGTCAAAAATCCACAAATGACGAACCACAATGACAAAAGAACGGGGCCAGCGTAGATCCCTGTCTTGGAGAAACCGTTGGGAGCGACATGGCCCCTGGGCCGATATTCCCTTTGAGGAGATGCACCACCACAGCTGCGACGGTGATTTTCTCTGTCACTTTTACACTCCTCGCCACAGATGACGATCCACTCTCAGATCGTAGCTCTTTCGCTCTGATTTGGGTCTTGATCTCAAATTTGTGACTCTTGTCGTCCAAATCGTCTGAAGAGCTCAATTGAGACCGCAGACGCCCTGACTCCAAGTCCAGCATAGCGTCACTCTCCACCTGAGAGGTCTTCTCAGTGCTGGGGTGAGTGGGAGGCGAAGTAGGTGGCCGACGTACGCAGGACCCTCCAGCTGGAGCCAGCAGTGGCGCGTCCTCTGTCTCGCCCATCATCGCTGAAGTAAAGTCTGAAGCAAAAACCGAAATGAACTTCGAACAGCCGTACAGAAAATAGAACTCGTATTTGATTGGTCAAAACCGTTTCGAACCAATCACTAAGCGACTTTCAAAGTGCTGAGCTCCTGGTACAATAAAAAAAGGTGTCAGTGAAATGGCTACATTGAAGCAGACATGGATACAGTTGACAAAGACGTTACCAGGTTCATGACGATGCGATTCCAAGCCTCCATGTTCTTCACAAGCTGTCGCCACTGCGTCTCGGCACTGTTACCACGCACCTGACGCAGCTCGCTCTTCTCCTGCGCCACCTACACACTCACAAGGTGTTAGACGCGGAATCACAGAAACGCAACGCCAGACTCGACACAACAACTCGCTCACCATTTCGAGGTGGGGCAATTTCCTCGGACAAATTGTTCTTGTCTTCACTTTCATCTGCAGTAACAACAGACACAACAACAAACAATTCCTTAACGTAAGAGCGCAGGAAGATAATCAAGAGAAAGGTACATAAGTCGGTACCTGCTTCAGGGGCGTCTGCATTCTGCTGCTGAGCCAAGAACGAAAGCCTTTCTGCCAAGTGGCCATAGAACTCAGCGCTCAGCTCGTCCACGCGAGTTTGTGGTGGTATTTGCACTTGTTCCTGATTAGCTTGCAGACCTGGGGTGTGACGTGTCTTCCGCATCGCTGTAGTAGGAGAGGCTTGGTGGCTGTTGCTACTGTTGCTGCGATCACCCAATGAACTATTGGAGCCACTTCGCGTCCGTGTGCGCCAAATACTAAGAGTCATTGGTGTGGTGGCATCCGTAGCACTACCAGAAGCGAGGCCTTCGTCTTCGATAATCAGCTCTTGCTTGTTCACCACGCTGAAGTCTACATTGCGGCTGAATACCAGCCCGCGATACGCGTAGCGACGCACACTTCTCAAGCATTTCCAAAGAGTAGCGAAAGATGTCGCCAATGATGCCTGTTGTAGCAAAAGCAAGCACAGCAAAGTATCCCGGTCAGTGAATGATTGCGTTGATCGTGCTGATACAAAGATCGCATAAAACTTACTTTGGACGAGCCAATATGGTACTTCTGGTTCGAGAACTCGATGAGCACGTGGTGCACGTGATCAGTACCCATGTACGAGAGGATCAGTGTCTGTGCATCCTTCCGGCGAAGAAGGAATGTGCCTTGTTCTCGGTTTCTGACACACAAAAGAAGAGTAAGAATCTGACTACCAACAGAGGAATTACTAAAGATGCATCAGACGTACTCAAGAAGTTTTTCGGCATGGGCCCGACTGATGCTACCAGCGAAGAAATGCCACGCCTCTTGGTCATTGCGGCGGTCCCGTTCAGTCTTTTCCGCTTCTTTGCGTCTTTCGAGGGCTTCCTCCTCCTTCTCGCGCCTGCGTGCTTCAGCTGCTGCTGCAGCATCTTCTTCATCGTTGAGCTGGCGTGAACTGGAGAATGGAAACGTAAATTCCTCCACGGACTCTGAGTCATCGTCGGTCTCGTCGTTGGCGAGAATACTGCTGTTTGTAGCCCGCAAGTATACGCCCTTGTCATTTCCTAGAATCCAGTTGCCGCCATAATTGAGGAACGATTGTCGCTACGAGGTGCAGCCGCGATATCAGCTTTCTTTTCGCCGTCGTTCGGATTCAGCTTCTCGTTAATGGGCTGCATATTTTCGTCACGCGGTAGTGTCGTGATAGCTTTCGTGGGGATACGAAGTAGAGATGTTGAGAAATGATGCAGTGCATCTTCCGTCTGGATAATCTCCAATGGCTGAGGATTGCTAGTCGTCTCTAGAATGCCCTGTAACGAATGCATCCGTCAAAACAACAAGTCCGTAAGTTTGTTGCTTTCATCTTCATGCTCATAGCGTAATCCTTTTTGGTTGCCACCTCACCAATGGTTTCGCCAAGCGCGCAAGTCGGACATATTCCGTAGCAATCCGATCCTTGCAAATGAGTTCCACCATCCGCTCCAAGGCTTCTAGCACCGCCGGGTTCTTCTCGTTCTCGCCAAAATTCGGCTTCCCCACTGTCCACATCCAACCTTTGTAGCCTGCAGCCTATGAAAAACGTTAAGAAAAATCAACATCACCTGATCAGTCTACCGCCAATTAAGCTACAGGTTTAACACGCAGTAGTGCTTCACTCACTTGAGCATACGCTGCGATATCGTCACTTGTCATGACACGTTTCTGCAGCAGGTCGGCCTTGTGCGAGATGAGGAAGCACGGAATTTCTTTGGGCGACAAATATTTGGACAGACAGTGGCGCCACTTGTCAATTGCTGCGATGGAACTCACTCGATGCACGTTGAAGACGAAGAAAATGCCATCCAGGTCTTCACACAAAAGAGCGTGCAATGATGAGGCACTAGCGTCCACCTCGGAACTAGCGACATCCCACAGATGCAGCAGTAGCTCCTGGCCTCGATGGGAGTAGCTCATGGTGGTCACGTCCACTCAATAGTGGGCGAGTACGTCGTCGGGTACGAACGCTGCAGCCATCGACGCACGATGCTGGTTTTGCCCTGCACTCAAAACAAAATTGTACAAAACTAATCAGAATGTATGGGAATCGACTAGCGAAAGTATCTCAATCTCATGTACTTTACCACTGCAGAGCCTCCAACTAGCGCAATTTTAAGCTCTGGTGTCGGATCCAGACCATTTTCAGCTCGCAATTTGGACCAATTACTCAAAGCGTCCTGAGAGACGCCAGCGCCTCCAGCTGCTGCGCTTCCTGAAGACCGACGGGCGAAGAGCGAAGGACCAGACGCCTCACCCAGGAATGTCGACGAGATCATCTTCATCCATTTGGACGTGGCGCTGTCCGCCTCCGCCGCTGTCCCCGTCGAGCTCTGCATGGTCAAAAATGGAGAATGATACCGAGGGACTCACTTCAGTGACCCCTCTATAAGTCGATATACTTGTTTTCACTATGCTTCCACTTCAACCTCTAGTTAGTCACTACGACCATTTAACAACGTGTCCTTTGCCATTAAGCACACAAGATGTCCATCGTTGTGTTCACTGGAACGCTCTCTCAGCCTCGTAAGGAAGCTACAGAGGAGGCAGAGAAGAATGGATACGTAGTGGGGACTCGCCTCACCAAAGCCTCGAATTTTCTGGTCTGTGGAGCGAAAGTTGGCGCCAAGAAGATGGAAGAAGCGCAGAAATTCGGGGTCGACACACTAACAGAGCAGGAATGGAAGGAAAAACTGGCAAGTTGTGGCTCTAAACCTGCAGATGAAGGTGAAGTTGAAGATGTGGAAGAGGCGAGATCTGCGTCGCCGTTGGAATCGACCACTGCGAAGCGCAAAACGCGGAGAAGACGGGCAAAATACTGGAGACGACAACACGCCTCCTGTGGTTGTTTTCACAGGAACGCTGACAAAACAGTCTCGTAAAGAAGCTACAGCTGAAGCGGAAATAAGGGGCTTCCGTGTTCAACCGAGGATGACGAAGGCTACGACGTTTCTCGTGTGTGGAGATAAGGCAGGCCAGAAGCTCAAGGAGGCGGAGAAACTTGGAGTGAAGGTGTTCACAGAGCAGCAGTGGGAGGAGAAAATTGCTGCTATGGAGACTACGGAAGATGGAAATGCTCCCGAAACTAGTTGTGCTGCTCCACCAAACAAGAAGCGGTCGGTTGAGGCGGACAGTGCCGATGACGCTAGCGATGCTGATGAGGTGGAGTACGACGAAGAGACTGGAGAAGTTAATGGGATCAAGCCTAAAGTTCTCTTGGTCGATGGCACGTTTCATGATGTAAAGAGTGCATCAGGCTCAACGTACATTGTGAAAAGACTGGGTATGGCGTATTCGTGCAGCTGTCCGGCATGGAGGAACCAACGTCATCCACCCAACTGCCGAACCTGCAAGCATCTGAAGCAACTTTTGGGTGAGGAATTCGAGACTGAGCGTGCCCGTGGCTCTGCCACAGCCCCTCGTGGCATGCCTGGCAAAGGTAGCAGCGGAAAAGCCATTATCAAGACCACAGCGCCCAAAGTACTGCTTGCGAAGAAATGGGATCGTGAGTGCAACAACCCAATAGGCTGGTGGATCAGCGAGAAACTGGATGGTGTGCGCGCCTTCTGGGACTCCTCAAAAAGTATTTCTTTCTCGTCTGGGGAACGAGTACCCAGCACCGAGCTGGTTCACCGCCAACTTCCCAGACGATGTGGACCTTGATGGCGAGCTTTTCGGTGGTCGAGGTACATTCCAGTTAATGGTGGAATTGTGAAGACACAGGGCTCTCAAAAATGGGGGACACTCGTCTACAAGGTGTTCGACGTTCCAAGCCTCAAAAGTAAACCTTTCGAAGAACGCATGGCATACGCTCAAGGCGTGGTATCGACAGCTTCGTCGAAGTATATCGAGTGGGTAGATCATACGCAGTGCCGATCGCTTGAGCACTTGGACGAAGTATTCAACGAGATTGAAAAGCTTGGGGGTGAAGGGCTTATGATACGTGAGCCGGGCAGCAAATATGCAAATGGGCGCTCGTCGTCACTGCTGAAAATCAAGAGTTTTCACGATGGAGAAGCAGAAGTGCTCGCATATGAAGATGGCAAAGGTAAGTACGTGGGGATGGTGGGGGCTCTGCGCTGTCGCATGGCCAGTGGCAAGATGTTCAAGGTGGCTAGCGGACTTTCAGATCAGCAGCGTGACAAACCGCCTGCAATCGGAAGTATCATCGTGTACAAATGCCAGGAGCTCACGAACGACGGCATCCCGCGCTTCCCAGTATTCGTCGGTATCGCCGTCGACAAAACCTGCGCCAAAGATCCCATTATTGCCAACACCATCGGTCGGGACGAATGATTCAGTCCAAATCAACCACTTGCCTTCATATGTTTATTCTACGTAGTGAACCAACAAGCATTATAGTGTGCCAATTGGTGTTGACTCACTTGTCTGAATTTCTACCTCTTTTGTTTTTACCAATCACCATCTCTGAATCTCTATTTCATCCAATCAGGTTAGCTCATATCCGTCATTTTACCGACTGCATCATGAGACGCAGCCATTCTTCCTCAAGCTCTTCGTGCGGCTTCCTCCAGCTTCCGTGCTCATTGCTGATCGAGTTCCTAGACTTGCGTGAGGCCATTAACCTCCTTAACACCAGTCAATGCCTCCGTTACGACCGCGAATTGACCTCCACAGCCCTCGAGAAGACTCGCTATGCCCAACATTTCCATCAGAAATGCGCCGCTGACTGGTGGCACCTCACGCCTCTCTGGAAAGCGGACGAGCGACTGGACGACGACTGGGACGAAGACGAGAGCGAGAACCCTATCGCAGACGTGTGGGAAGACTGTCACGTACGAGCTGCAGCAGGTAAAGAGCTCACATACTGGAGAGACACTGTTAGGGAGACCCGCAGTGGCAACATGTGCCTCTACTGTCCATTATTGATTTTATGGTGAGCCAATTGCTACCTCAGAGCTACATCAGTTTCAAGTATGCAGCTACAGTGTATACAGCTCGGCCAGTGATTGTCCGGCTCCATCCTCCAGCTGCTACTGCTGCTGCTGCTACTGCCAGTGATGCTTCAGATCAAGTTGTTGCGAAGAAGATCAGCGAAGCGTTAGTGGCTCAGAATGGGAAAGTGACGTCGCTGTTTGGACTTCATTGGGAGAATATGCAGGTAAACCAAGAGACAGGGAAAGTGAGCTGTGCAGTATGTCAGTTGTATTCTGATGAAGTGGACAAGTACCAGATGAAAGTGACGGAGTTGATCAATAAGTGGAAAACTGCAGTACAAGCAAAGTTGCCAGAGTGGAAAACGAAGGGTTTGCACCAGATGGAGATTGATAGGAGGACCTACGAGATGAGAGAGGAGATGATCCCGTACAGCGGGTTCTACACGTCCAACGTCGCGCGGAGACATGGCGACGTCATTATTCGCCACATCTGCTCCTACTGGACAACATTAGACCACCTCAAAATCAACACGCTTGGGTATCGAGACGCCTCACAGCTCGTGTATGCCTTAACGTCGGATATCCGGAAACAGTGCCAACACTTTTCAAAGATCAAACAGGCCATGGTAGGCGCGTTTCCAAGCGTAGCGCGCATTCGCTACGAAGTGGATGAAGTAGCATCTTCATCATCGATGAACTTGTGGCAGGAAGAGGCTGTGACAGAGCTGGTAGCAGGGGTGTCGTCATGCGGGTTCCTCTGCGGAATGCTCTTTATCGAGAAGAGCATTTGAGTGCGGTGGATATTCCATAGTGAAAAAAGAGCACCCAAGTGAAATGTTAGCGAGAGCAATGAAGAGCAAGACACAGCTATCCATATGAGAGCACCGCTCGTAGTGGTACGCCTCACGTGATACACGCTGGTCAAGACCAATGGTATGGCGCCAACAATGTTGGGCTGCGCATCTGTGTGCCCACGCTCATTGCGTAGCTCTTCCTCACCAAGCTCGCACATCTCGCCGAGCCAGACCGTCGCTGTTCATTTTGGTTCCACTTCATGTCCGTCGTGACTTTTATCGTGAGTTGGTGACTCGAGGTTACGCAAGAACAAGCAAGTCGCATTGCTATCGTTCAACAACTTCGAGTTGACTCAAGCGGATCCGAATCTGCTCCAATTCTGACGAGTGTGGTCGGCTTGCTTATCGAGATCGCTACCCAGATGTTGCTGGCCTGGTGTTCTGCTTTCCCTTGAGGTAAACCCAGCGCACGACGACTGGCTCTGGTGGACGCGACAGTGCCGTCTATTGTGTTGGTGCCGTAACTAACCCAGCCTTTTGATCGCAATGGAGGGGTCAATAAACTCTCGAGTGCTCAGTCAAGGTTATGGTACCAGTAACCAAACCATATTTCGTTGGAACTAGTGACAGGAAAAAGCTCTAGTGCAAGTTTCAAACGCATTGAGGTTCATCCCGGCAGGTAAGGCTCGATAGAGTTTGCTTGACTCGCATTTCTGTCCTCCAACTATACCCAAGCAAAACTCCATGGTGATGCAGACTCCCTACCCACTGAACATTGCCAGTGCAGCGATACATCCATGCTTCATTTTTGCCGGGAACGAGCTACAGTTGAAGTGTTCTTTCAGCAACGATGGTCAAATCCTCTTTGGACGATTTCGCTGGTCCATCTTCACCCTCATAAAAATGCGGTGCATGTCGGAACGCTTTGCCAGTGTGGCTAGTCGTTGTGGTGGTTCCTGTGCAGGACAACTTGAGACTGGCAGGAAACAACAGTACCTGCATACTGTAGTTTCCGAGTCTCGGATAACTCGCGGAGTAGACGATCGTTGCCCGGGGTGCAATACGAGCAAGCTGTGTGTCGATAGTCGTTGGTGCGAACCAGGTGTTGAGTCACCCGCGCTTGTTGGTGGCGTTGAACCTCGGGTTTCCTCAAAGACAAGCACTGCGATTACCGTCTAATTCAACGCGAGATACACACTAGTTGCCTTCAAGATTGGCGTTCTTTACATGGCCATCAGCTTGTTGACAGTCCATTTGTATTATCGGATAGGATGTACATTTAGCATGGATGCAAGTTGCATGATGCAACCACGTGAGAACCGCAGCGCTAGCATATCGCCCCGTTGCTTCACGGACTTGCTCCCAACAATGTTCCTCTCGACAATAGTCTCTAAGGCCCTTCTCTACCATGGACGCAGCTGGAGAGAACACTCAGTCTTTCTGTCCGGTTGAACGTGCTAAAGACCATGGTTGAAGGAGCCCCACCGACGTCTTGTCTTTGCGGACTTGGCTACAGACCCGTACGATCACCGGCTTATCGGACACTAATCGATTTACCAGCTAGAACAAACGCCTTCAACACTCCAGCGCGAACGCTTCACCCCTGATCAACGCTCGACCCCTCGAATGACGACACCGCAACTGCAGCACTTATCGCCCGTGACGCTCGTTCCCACTCGGTCCTCAAGGCTGCAGCTCCACTCTCATTCCTCGAAAAGATCGACCGCCTGGAGATCAACCACACAATCGTCCGCAATGATGTCGTCTACTACTTCCTGGACATCTTTCTACTCCACCACACGTCGCGCATCCCGACGCACAACATGCCCACGGCCAGTGACTCCCAGCCAGATTACCAAGTGGAGCACCGCTTTTCCGACTTTGCGGATTTACGCTATCAGGCTTGGGCCTACGCACAACGCAAGCACGAGGACGGCCACATTTGCAAGTACTGCAGCAAGTACATGCACTTTATCCTCTACTCGCTGTCGCAGCCTCGGCTCTATGTCAAGCTCAGCGTGGGCATCGAGCGACGCAAGAAGGTGCTCAAGGCTTTCTGCGACGCCTTCATTGGCATGGCGCTCAGCAGCAAGACGGAGACCCAGTCCTGTGATGCCATGTGCGACGGCTGCCAGGCGATCCCCCACGTAGTCGAGCGCTTCCTCCGTCTTTAGGTTGCATCCTGATTGACACAAGTTTTATTATCATGTAGCATTAGCATCATTGTCAAGCAAGCAGTCCACATCAAGTATTATAAACGCTATCATAACAATGGAGTTCTCCATCAATGTCGTTCGTGCTGGCATGTATTTGTCGCTCATTTCTGCTTCGTGCCAATCACAATGATGACAGCCACATTCGCATTTCGCGTTTCCACCGAATCAAGTGATACAGAATGAAAAAGCTGTGCACAAGGGGGCGAGACTCCCTGCCGTGATCGAGGTCGTGTTTGCCCCACATCGAGATCTCTGGAGGCTTTATGACGTGGAATCGGTGCTATCGCTCGTGTGCGTATGCAAGAAAACACGCGAAACCATTCAAGCGTTTGCTGACGCCGCAGTGCTGGACATCTCTCTGGGGAGGGAGGCTCAACCTGTTCCTGTGCAGTTATCCACACTGAATTCTCGCGACAAGCTTCGAAGAGTCATGGAGTTAATGGACTTCACGTACCTCACAGCAACCAAACTCCCTTTCAAAGGCGACCAGCACAAATTGCCTGCAGACGTCCGAGCCAAGCAGCAGAGCGACGAGCTGTGCCGCCGAGTTCTGAGCGGCCGCCAGGTTCAACTTGCTGTCGCCGAATGTGTGGGCAAAGGCTGGGGAGTGATCGCTGCACAGGAAATTCAGCAAGGCGAGTATCTTGGCGAATACACGGGCGAACTCATCTCTTCCCGAGAAATGCGGCGTCGCTATCGAGACGTCTACGATTCGGAGGCCAAGAACTACGTGCTTTCACTGCGGGAGCACGTGGCTCAGTGGAGACTCTCAGACCTTGACTTTGAAGTCGTGCGCACCAATGTGGACGCGTCCTTCAGTGGGAACTTGACGCGATTCTTTAACCATAGCTGCTCGCCCACCTTGGAGGTTGCAGCCGTACGTGTGGATTCGTACATCCCAAGGCTGGCATTGTTCGCCGAGACTCGGATTAAATCTGGGCAAGAGTTGACTTTTGACTATGGTGGAGCTTCCGATCAGGGCAATGCAAGGAGTGTTTTCCATGAACAAGGACGGCGTTGCTGGTGCGGATCTCGACAATGTCGAGGGTATCTGCCGACGATGGCATAGCACTGGTTTCACTTGGTTTCATTATGGAACGAGTCCCATTTTGCAAGCCATATTAGCCATCAATGTCGGACAAGACATACGATCAAGTGTGCGAGGATGCGACGGCCGCGGCGGAGATGCGACTGCTAGAACACTTTAAACAACATGGCGGAGAGGTTTGGACCATCGGCAGTGGATGCCAGAACTGCCACCAGAAATCGGAGGACGTCAGCAATTTGAAAGTCGGATCACCAATAAATAACTCCACGGTCTCAGCTAAGCTAGTCACTCACTACTGGTGTCGTTCGTGGGTCTCTTGTTAATGCTGTAGAGATGCGCCAATTGCGATGCAGCTCTCTTCTGTGACCGAGAGTGCCAGGTCAAGGCCTGGCCTGGACACAAGGCAGAGTGCACAGTCATCTCGACCTTCAAAGGGCTGCATAAGAACACCAGCTCCGACTCAAAGTGCGTCAACAGTTGCGTATTGAGGAAGTGCTATTGAATAAGCCAGCTAACAATTAATTGCTGTGTGTTTTAATTTGATGCAGACTTGCGGAGTTGCTGGAGACTCTCTCACTGTCGACAACCCCCAAGCAGGCGGTGGAACCAAAGACGGCAGGCGTTGCGAGTTCGATTGGAATGACTGGCTCAGAACTCCCTGGATGGTTCTTCACAGTGGATTTTGCTGCAGTATGGCGAGCTTTGGTTAAGACTTCCTGTAAATGTGAACATTCTGACTTTGTGGTTCGAGTAGGCACCGAAGGAGCAGCAAAAGGCCTTGTACCAGGCAGCGCTCGAGCTTTATGGACTCCTCAAAGACGAAGAATGCTGGTAAGAGAGAAATGCATTTGTGAATTTGCACTAGGGTGTGAGGTCTAACATCTCCGAGCGCTTATAGGACTCGTGACAAGGAGAGTTTTCCGCGCTCGAGTTATACGCTCGTTAACGTAAGTGAAAATGTGATGAGTTTGACGGGTGGTAGGTGGGCAGTACCCTGACAAATAGTGTCATGTGATCATTCTGTAGTCCCTGGCGCCTGTGTCCCCTGCAGCAGAACAATTGCAAAAAGAGTTTGTCGCGATGAACGGACATCTCCTGTTGTTTTCTGCGTGGTTGCAGCACCCAGAGCCGCCTGCAACGCAGGCCATGCCGATTGAAGGCCGTACTTTCTTCGGAATGGTAGATTCGCTGCTGCAGATCAGGTACGAGCAACGTTTCTTCCTACTTCAGCTGTTTGTGCACGGTCACTAATTGTACGATATTTCGTCAGCACTCTTCGCGATGGAGTAGACACCTTTATGGAAGCCAGGTGCTCGTAGAACGAACAAAACTCGGAATGAATAGCTTCGTTCAACTCATCATAGAAACAGCAGTATCAACCTTCCCCTGCAACGTAAAGCTTCAGTACCTCACGTCGACACCTTAGCCACGCGATATAGTGTGTCCAGCATTTCTTCAATGTCTTCGTCCAGCTCGTAGCACTCCAGCGCTGCGACGACCTTCTCATCATCGCTCAAAATCAAATCCTTAAGACGCGCCTTCTCGTCTGCCGAGATCAACTTGTCGGCTGCAATGCGGCTGGCCGCTTTAAGAGCCAACGCATAGCGCGCACGCTGAGTGAGCGAGCGCTTCTCCAACAGTCCGTCTTCATCCAGCTCTCCCTCTAGCAGAACGAGAACACCATCAGTCAGTCGTTGGCTATGGCGTTAAATCTGAGCGATGCTGAACGCCAGTTCCTTCACCGTCAATGATGCCCTTCTCCTCCAGCTCCGTTACTGATGGTCTGTGCCGCAGTTGTCTCGCAATCTGGTCTGCCTTTAATTGGCGTTCAAGCTGGTGCTTGGCACCTTGCAGGACAGGTGCCACCGCCGCATCTTGATCTAGCAACGACACAAACAAAAAGACAAATCAAAATGAGTCTCTTTTGTGCTGATTCTACCACGTTGTGTGTGTGTGAATGACTTACCTTCCAAGATATTCTGTGAGACCAATTGATCCTTCTCAGGCCTCGACTCCAGTAGATGAGACACTTGGTTCTGCACGAGATTTCTCTCGAGCTTCTTGGCTGTGGCTGTAAGACTTGGCGCCAACTCTGCACTGGTTTCCAGTACTCCTGTGGTCCTGAGCTCTCCAATCGAAGGGCGTTTAGTGAGATGTTGATTGACTTTATCAGAGTTCAGTTGGCGTTGGAGTTTCTCCTGTGTGGCCTGCAGACTGGGGGCAACGCCATCTCCTCCGTGGACTATGGCGCGATCCTGCAGCTCCTGAACGTCGGGGCGACCCTCCAGGCGATGCGACAGCTCGTCGGCACTCATTTTACGCTGTAGTTTCTTCTGAACTCCCTGTAGCGTGGAGGCTACATTGGCGGAGGCTGTAGGGAGCACGTTGCGTTGCTCCAGCGCTTCGGCGTCGGGTCGTACCTCCAGTAGGTGGTCGATCTTTTCCGTGGCGCGTCGTCGCTGCTCCTTCGTGAGCGTCTCGTCCGTTCCGAGAGGTTCCTGGTCTGGGCCTCCGTCCACTGGTTTGGGCTGCGTCATCGTTTTGTTGTTGGATTTCTTGGACTTCTTGGCCATCGCCTTATGGACCAAGGAGGAGTCTGCGCCGCTTGATGCTCGTGATGGGAATCTTTGCACTGAGGGAGAAGCGCGACACTCATAATGTACCACATATATGGTACAATTGGGGTGTTGAAGCTAACTTCAAGGATCGTGTCGTTTTGTGCGCAGGGCAAGTGTATTGTCAACCTCTCTTCGGGGTTTCCTGTCTAAATGAACTTGTAAGCAACTTCAATGAGCTGCTGGGATGTGATGGAGCTCTCCCCGTTCGAGCTAACTCCTCTTTGGCCATCTCCGTCACGAGCAGCAGTTTCTTGACTGAGATAGGGCGGTCGGACAGCAACTCTAGGATCACATCCTTTTGGTCGTCCTGCACGGGAAGCCCTGTGTGCGTAATCACCGCTTCCAGCTCGTCCTTCTGCGTCAGTTGCGGCACCTCCAGGCACAAATCGAACACGTCGCTCAGCTCCACCGACTGCATGGCGGAAATATTGGACGTGATGCCAATCACCACCAGCTTCCGCCCAGCCACGGGCACTGGATTGCGCACCAACACCATCAACGCTTGCAGCACCAGGTTCGAGAAGCGAGGACCCATTCCTATTATAATATGACAAAGAAAGTAAGATACAAGACCAGCACCACCCTCCCCCAAAAAAAAACTGCAAGAACGCACCAACGTAGTCCATGAGCCGCTCGATATCGTCCAAGATGATGATACTAAGCGGAGATCGATACGCTTCCTCAAACAAGTTGTTGATGTACGAGCACTTGCCGCTCTCAGCGCGCGAGATGAGCTCCGACGCCTTTACCATGCGCACCAACGGGAATTCGCTTGCAACAGCACAATAGGTAGCCAGGGCAGTTTTGCCGGCGCCGCGTTCGCCGTGAAGCAGCACTGACATCAACGGCGTCTTGTCGTTCGAACGGACCTGCTCGATGACACGCACCAGGCCTTCGCGCACGTCCGTGAATGACTTGCCGTAAGGAATCAAACCATTCTTGTAGTACAGCGCAAGCTGGTCGCTGGGGGCACCAAACTTTGGCTTTACCTCCGTAAGCGCCAGAGCGAAATCTTCCAGTGAGATCACCGGGTTGAAATCGGCGATGGCGTGCATGGTCTTGCCATCTGTACCACGTGAGAGGGCGTGCGCCGTGGCGGCACGGACCAAACCTTCAATCTCAGCGCCCGAAAAGTTCTTGGTTCGCTGAACAAGGTTTTTGTACTCAGGATCGTCGCTAACAGGTTTGGTGGGATCTAGGCAGTTGTCCAGGTCTGCAATGACCTTCGGGTCAAGCGCTCCTTGTTCACGGGCACGATCCGTATGGATTTTGAGAATCTGTGCTCGTCCTTGTTCATCTGGCAGGTTGATCTCAATTTGTACCTCCAGACGGCCGGGACGCATTAATGCTTCATCAAGCATATCCTAGCAGAGATCCACACACGAATTAGTGTAAATAGTTATAACTGATAGAGCATACAGACTCAACGACTGTCTCACCTTCCGGTTTGTCATACCGATCACCAGAACGTTATTCAGACTGTCAACACCATCAATCTGGGTCAGCAGCTGGTTCACCACGCTGTCACCCACGCCTGTGCCGTCACGACTCGAGCCACGCTGCTTACAGATAGCATCGATTTCATCAAAGATGATGATGTGGACGTCGCTCTCGTCCCCAAGCTCCTCCTGGTCCTTGCGAGCCTCCGAAAAGAGCTCACGGATTTTGCGCTCAGACTCACCAACAAACTTGTCAAGAATTTCAGGTCCGTTGACCACCTTGGGCTCATGAGCCGTCAGTGCCTGCGAGATCTTCCGTGCAATTAGCGTCTTACCACAGCCGGGAGGTCCAAACAGCAGCATACCGCGCACGTGCTGGATGCCAAGCTTCTGAATGACGTCCGTAGGGAACAGTCGCGAGGCAAATGCACGGCGGAAAATGTCGTTGAACTCCTTGTCGAGACCTCCAATGCCGAGTTTGGTGAAGTCAAAGTCAGGCTTGAACACTGTGCGCGTCATGCCGCTGGACTGGTTGGCGAGACGAATCGGTGCGTCCTTCCCCTTGGTGAAGTTGATAATAGCACCATGGAGATATACCCCAATTCTTGGGGCGAAGGAGTCGGGACTGATATCGCCATCCACTGTGTCAATACTGGCACACTGTAGACGCAGCGGAAGTCCATCACATCTCACTGCCATGATCTGCCCCACTGCAAAGGCCTGGTGCGTGTACTCCGCTTCAAAGACATCCTTGAGCAAGCTGCAGTCCACGACTCGGACGTCGTTTCCCTGCGCACGAGTGAGCACCTGCTGGATTTCGAAGGTGACGGTGCTGAGGATTCCCTTGGCAGCTTTGGAGGGTGCGTAGACGGAGATCTCGCAGGCCTGGTTGAGTGGAAGACCCACACACATGCGTTGCATGGTGCCTACAGCCACACTGCCAGGCTGAATGTCCTTGTGAGGTTTTGCAGCCAACACGAACTTGCGGTTGAGCCAGACGTTGAGGCCGTGGGCTCGAAGATCCTCCTTCGTGACGGCCCCAGGGGTGTCTGTTTGACGAGGTTCATAAAGTCATCTAGATGGACATATATGCAGTTGGTGAATGCGAACGAGTTGCCGGGAAGCCCTACAACAGCCGCCTCAAATGCCATGCTTGAATGAATGCTTTGCTTGGGGGCTTGGCGTCCGTTTGTAGACTGGCGGATCGGTTGAAACTTCCTCACGAATTTTAGCCAATGGGAAGGAGTCAGACGAGTCTGACAGTAAAATGGGCGAGAGACTGTATTGAAGAACTCACATGTGGACAATCTTTTAACTCCGACCTACGCCTTGAGACCCTTGCTGAGCAAAAATGCGTCCTGGTTCGGTGCACGACCCAAAAATCATTGAGCATAACACCGGCATCCACAGAACCGCCACGCGCCAAGATAAGCTCGCGGTATGCCAGCCCAGTCTTGGGATTCATCAATCCCTCCTTCTTGAATCGAGACGCGAACATGTCCATGGAAAACACCTCGCTCCACATGTAACCGTAATACTGTGCGTCGTAGCCACCCGCCAGGTGGCCGAACGAACCAGCAAAGTTCGTGTCGGGGGTCATGTCGATAAGCATGATCTCCGTCTGCAGCTGCTTGAGGACTTGCGCCGTGTTCGACTTGGCCTTTGAGTGGATGGTCTGGTCGAATGTGGCGAAGAGCAGCTGGCGCTTGTTGAGTAGGCCAGTATTCGCGTTCTTCGTCGAAATCAGGCGAGTGATCAGTTCGTTCGACAGTTTCTGCAAGAACAGTAGTCGACTAATTAGATACATAATTCAGCTAAACATGTTTGACATACAGACGTACCGCTCCAGTCTCATAGTGCGAGGACAGTCGCTGTAGCGGCTCGTTCTCCCAGCACCAGTTCTCGAGCATCTGGCTGGGGGCTTCAACAAAGTCGCGCTCCACACGCGTACCAGCGAAGCGCGGGATGTCCACCTCAGAGCACAGGCAATGCATCACGTGGCCAAACTCATGGAAATAGGTCACGACCTCTTGGTGTCCCAGCAAAGACGGCTTCGACTTCGTCGGAGCATTAAAGTTGGCGACCATAGCCGCAGCAGGATACTGTACGTGAAGAACACAGTAAGGTAAATAACTGATGTCTCACCTTAAATAGTCAAAGCAGACGTACCTCGCGAATACCCTCCGAGTTAGCGCAGCCTTGCTGGAGCGTAAAGCACGCAGCATGTCCGTACTTTCCAGGGCGAGGAAATAGGTCCAGGTAGAAATGACCAACGAGGTGCCCATTCTTCTGAGGGCGGGCGTCGTAGACGGCAAACATACGGACATCCTTGTGCCACACATGGGGCTGTGAAATCTCCACGAACTTCAAACTCAAAAGCTCCTGGTACATGGCGAGAAGCTCCGAAGTCACGTGGGCAAGCGGGAAGTACTCACGGATCTTCTCAGCGTCAATGGAGCAGTGTTTCTTCACGAACTGATCCATGTAGAAGCGGAAGTCCCACATGTTGATCTTGCCGTCGAATTTCCACTCGTTCTTATCGCAGTCAGCCTCCTTCAGCTTCAGCAAGTTGTCTAGGTCCTTCTTAGCAAGAGGCACAAGCTTATTGTCCAGGTCGGTCAGGAAATTTTTGACTTTCGTGGGAGTTTCCGCCATTCTGTCAACACAAAGAATCCGTTGAAACAGTGTCAGCTGAGCCATTTGAATGCACTGTCAGTACCATGATTAAAGCTCCCGCGTATGTCGCATTACCTTTGCTCGAGAACATACGCAGCGTGGTTTTCATAGCCCAGTGCCAGAGCCACCTTGTGACGAAGCTCCAGCATTTCTTCCAGGATAGCGACGTTTTTGTCGATGCAACGGCGGTTGAACGCATACTCAACTGCCTTGCGCGTTGACTCCACCGTGCAGGTATTGAGGATCGGGAACACAGTTGGGTACGACAGCGCAATCTTGTACTTTCCGTCGTCACCCTTCTCCAAGGCTGCAATGAAGTCGTCGCTAAGTCCCTGTAGTTCTTGATGCAAGAACTTGACTTCAATCGTCTCCTCCGTGAGGTTCTGGTGGAACTGAATGCCCAATTTGGATAATTTCTGCTTCCAGGTCTGTACCTCCTTCTGTTTCTCCCCAGGAAGCTGCAGTCCGTTGCGCTCAAAGTCCTGGACCAGACGGTGCACGTAGCGCTGCGTGACTGTATCCAGTTTCTGCAACAACAACAACAACAGCAGCAGCAGATACCAATTGTTAGTTTAAGTGCAGTCCACAGTCAGCTCTCAGCTCTCAGCTCCTTCGTTGCAACTACCTGATACGCAGCGCTCTTGTAGAGCGTGTGAATGACCTTGTACACGTCTGCACGCATGCTTCTCTGCACTGAAAAGTCTTCAATGGCCTCGTCCGCCTTGTTACACGCGTCTCTCGTCTCCTTGTCCGCTGACACTTGCCCCAGGAACGTCACATTCGTCACACGGCTGAGCATCTCGTGATCTAGATCGATGATCTTCTGCGCCGTGTTCTGGAACGTCACTGCACTACCGGAGATTGCCGCAATCTCGTCATCCACGCGCTTCATCTTGGCCAGGATCCGCTCTGTCTCGACCTCGATCTCCTCCACGCTCAGGTCGAAGCGCAGGTGCGTCAGCTCCTTACGGGCGAGACGCGTTCGGGCCTGCTGTTGGCTGCGAGTCCATACGGCGAGACCCGCCAGTGCTGCGGCACAGGCGACCACGGCGAGTGCATTCTTCTGCTTGTCGGTGGTCATGCTAGTCGACGGAATCTTAGGGAAATGAGGGCGAAATGGGCACACGAAAGAATCAGAATCAGAGAATCAAATCAACCAATCACAAGCTTAGTATTGATCGTGTCGACTATTTTAAGATGTCGATCACTTCAGTCACTTTTGACAGCAACGGTACTACTTGGGACTCTACCATACTGTAGAGGATGTTGTCTCTTACATCCTAGCCTCGTCAGACAGCTTGGCGGCTGCGTCC
The DNA here is from genome assembly GCA_008080845.1 of Phytophthora kernoviae. Lineage (NCBI taxonomy): Eukaryota > Oomycota > Peronosporomycetes > Peronosporales > Peronosporaceae > Phytophthora > Phytophthora kernoviae. The sequence goes on along the minus strand of VKKV01000012.1, from coordinate 69,844 downwards.
TCATCGATGAACCAATAGACGACGCCATCCGTGGGCTTCACGTTGGCAGCAGGAAGAGGCGGTGTGCGCTTCTCAACGCCGACCATATGCGGGATCAACTCGGCCTTGCTGGCGCCAGTGGCCACGAACACGACCTGGCAAACAAAGCGTGTAAAGAAACAGCATTAGTGAAGGACAACGTGTGGAGGGATGTATCTTAGTCACGTACATTGGCAGCATTATTCACGACGGATAGGTGAGGGTGATGCGCTGCGGAGGCGGCTTCGGTGAGTCCTCGATGGACGCCACGAACAGCGTCTTCTCCTCCAGCAGAGGGTGGCCTGGGAACAGCGAGCACGTGTGGCCGTCCGGCCCCATGCCCAACAGAATCAGGTCAAAGCGAGGCAGCTACATGAAATGAAGAGGAGATTATCTCGTTCGTTAGTGGTGTTGTAATAACAAAAGACACAGACTCAGCAAGTTGACAACTCACGTCGCTGCCCCAAATCTCAGCTAGCTTCTTGGTGTAATCCACCGCCATATCTGCAGGGCTCAGAGACGCATCGATGGTGTAGATCTGGCTAGTAGGAACGGGGATCTGTAGCAAATTAAAAGCACACACACAACGCAATGAGCGAGTCAGAAGGGGAAGATGTAGCGAACCTTCGTCTCGAGAGAAATTGCTGGTCCTTACAAAGTCGAAGAGTGCTGCCTTGCAAGCCTTGTAGTTGCTGTCATCGTGGTCCAGCGGCACGCAGCGCTCGTCTGCGAAGTAGACGAACCACTTGAAAAATCCACGTCGCCCTTGATGCTTTCCAGTCCCTTGTTAAGGATCTGCAGCAGCATGCTAGCGTCATAGAAGGCAAGAAGGGGAGAACGAGGGGGCCAGTAGACAAACCTTTGGCAGGGAGCCGCCAGAGAGCGACGGTAAAGCGGCCGTGGGCAGCAATAGCCTGCTTGCTCAGGTCATGAATAAACTTGCCGACGTCAACGCCGACTTGGTCAGGAGTGCTGGACACGCGGAGAACCATTTCGGTGGCAGGACGAAGGTGTGAATATGCAAGCCACGCTGCCACAACACCAAGCAGCCAAACGCCGGCCATTAATAAGGTGGTGTCCGGTAACACAGTCTCACAAAAACATTTAAAGATCTTTGACCATAATGACGCTGCTCTTCCTGCTCACCTTGTTGCTGGGGATCGTGCATATCCAAGCCGTGGATTATCCAGGCGGATGGATGCCCAACTCCCAGCAGTGCGTGGACATCTGCGTCGGGGTCCCACCAAGACCAATCTGTCCGACTCGAGACCCCGAGTGTCTCCGCAAGAAACAGCAGCCTGGTGACTACGATTTCCTCGTGCTAGAGCAGCTCTTCCTGCCTCAATTCTGCCGTGACTTACTGGCAGGAGTGGATCTAACCATCTCCCACAGAAACGTCAACAAGTATCCGAATGGAATCGTATGTGAACCTTCCAAGGCAACCAGCAAACTATCCATCCACGGGCTCTGGCCCAATTACAACGCTGGCTTCTCCGCTTGTTGTAACGTGAGTGACACAATTCGCAACCAACCATATGATGCGCTGGGGTTCGCGACAGAGTCCCCCGAGCTGCTTGCTGAAATGGACGAGGTCTGGGTTGACCCTACACAGCCATCGAGCTTCCGCACACTGTGTGAGCTGTACAACCATGAGTTCCAAAAGCACGGACTGTGCTATGCAGCCAACGGCGGAACAGACTTTGACCGCAGTGCCCGCGGATATTTCCATGCGGTGCTGCGCGCTGCTTCTGTTAATAGAGACGCCACAGAGGCGATTAACGACTGGGCGATCTCTAGCTCTCCAAAGACGACACTTGGGGCTGTCATGGCGCTGTACACGACACGCGTGCAGGTGCTGTGCTCGGCAATTGCGTCTGTTGACGAGAGCAGCGGTGGCATTGTTGGCAACCGCCTTGCTGCCATCCATGTTTGTTTTCCAAGCCTTCCAACTCCTCTGCTGCTCTCGTCCCTATTGACTGCAAAGATGCCATATCAACTGCTGTATTCATTCCATGCAGTCCTGGTACTCCCATAACATTGGACAAGTATCTTCCGCCGTCACTAGTCGCTTTGGAGTAGGCGTTTGTCTGTAACAACATTAGGAACGTCATGGTGTGGTAAATAATGTTGCACGAATGTCGTAATTGTTTCGTCGACAAAGCCAGTGCATCTCTGGATTTTAATCACTGAATATATACCGGTTTTGTCACATTCTAAGAAAAGAGAAGAGAAGCTCAAAGCAAATATGGCGATGGAGCTGCACGTGCGCGCGTGCTCGGCGCGCAACTTGCTCGACAAGCAGACCTTCGGCAAGCAGGACCCCTACTGCAAACTCTCTCTGCGCGGGAAGAATTTCAGGACGCGCGTGCATGACAACGGCCGTAAGTGTTTCGCTCAAGTGTCCAACGCGCTTTTGTCCAGTTCCTCCCCTCCTAAAGCTTAACTTAACGAAATGCATGCTGCTATAACAACCTTCAGATAAGACACCGGTATGGAACGAAGTGTTTGTATTCTCCATCGTGGACCCCCAACTGGACCAACTCATCGTTGAAGTCAAAGACAAAAATTTTACAGCCAGCACCTTGATCGGAGAGTGCCGTCTACCTGTGAGCATGTTCTTCAATGGCTCGGTGGTGGACCAGTGGTACACTCTCAACAATGGCTCCAAGCGTGCGGGTGAGATCAATCTGCGTGTACAGTTCAAGGGACAGGGAGTGCAACCCGGTGCAGCTGTGCCAATGGTGTCAACAGGGAAAATGTCCAAGCACTCCAGTGCTCAAGCATACCCATACTCGTACCCACAGCAGTCGGCAGCCCATGGTTACCCTGCTCCACAACAATATCCACCATCAAGTGTTACCACAGCTGCTGTTGCTGCCGTTGCTGCTACTTCAGCGCCAGCGTACCCTCCCCAGCAACCGTACTACCAGCAACCCCACCGCAGTACGCACAGCCACCTCCACCACAGCCATACTACCAACACCCACCCCGCCTCCGGCATACGGATACCCTCCCCACCTCCTGCAACGGTGGCCTACGCCGCGGGTCCTCCAGTGATGGTTATGCAGGGCGGCCCATCTCCGTATGGTCACCACCACCACCATCACGGCCATGGTAGCTACCGTGGTGGAAGTGGCTTTGGCGGCTTCGGAGGAGGTCGTCGCAGTGGAGGTAGCGGCATGAGCGGTGGACAGATGGCCATGGGCGTTGGTGCTGGCCTCCTGGGTGGCCTTCTGCTAGGCGAAGCTCTGGACTAAGCTGGAGGGAGATATTGTGGCGCGCTTATCCTCATTGTTTATCACACTCTTTTCTCTCAGATAAACTCCCTTCACGACAGGTATACGTAGCTTGTAAGCGCTAATTAGTCCACAAAGAAAACCATAATAAATAGTTTTTACATGTATTGTACTACTGATGTAGCTGCCAAGTGCTTCACAATGACCAGACCATAGAAGGACAAGTAGCCATGACTTTGAAGTCATTCAACATCTCGCTTCATATTCACCTTGTGGTCATCAGAAATCACAGTCAGCACCAGCGTATGAACGCGTGTTAATATTGATGATGGTTGTGCACGGGCGTACAACCATGCACTATAGTGGCGTGTCTATCTTTTTCAACAAGACGAGCACTCTCTTTTCTCGCTGCCGTTGACCGATGAAGTTTTCTTTGTGTAGTCGACGACGGTCATGTTCTAGATGGTAGCAGATGCGTTGTGACCCACGTCCGTGTCATGTTTAGTGCTCGCTGTCAAATGTATCCAGTCTGATCCGGATACTTCAATCCCATAGTGAAATCAAGTTAATTATTCCTGCGACATGAGAAAATGCCAATCATGCTTATCATATCCGTCCCCAATTGCAGAGACCTCCTCATTCGGAGAATTGCAACGATAAGCGCAAGCGACTCGGAGTGAACCATGGAAATACAAGTGCGTGCAGTCTCAGCGCGCAACCTGAAGGACGTGCAGACGTTTGGCAAGCAGGACCCTTTCTGCAAAATCTCTCTGCGTGGGAAGAGCTTCAAGACGAAAGTGCACGACAATGGCCGTACGGTATTTGATTCAGTCACCACTCTAGCTGTATGCTTTCCATATAACGAACTCTTTATGTGTGTGTGTGTGTGTTCACCACCAGACAAGACGCCAGTCTGGAACGAAGTCTTTATTTTCCCTGTCGTGGATCCGCAGTTGGACCAACTTGTCATTAAAATCAAGAACAAAAACTTCACCAACAGGTAGGAGGAATACCGACTATTGCTATGCTGAATTAGTTTTTTAACGCTTTGTTTTCTCTGTGGTAATTGCAGCAAATTGATCGGCGAGTGTCGTCTCCCTGTGAGTCTTTTCCTCGATGGCAGCCTGATGGATCAGTGGTACACACTGAACAACGAGGCCGAAACTGCGGGCGAGATTAACCTGCGCGTCAAGTACACTGGACCCGACAACCAGCCAGAAACGGAAGCCCCAGTGGCCTCTGCTGAGAAAATGTATGAAAAGCCAGCAGGTTACGCTCACTCGTACTCAACGCAGTCTAGCTACTCGGAGCCGCATCAGTCAACGGCCCCCACCTATTCGTCATCGGAGCAGTCTGCCCCCGTCCCAACCTACTCTCCCCGAAAAGCCGACGTACTCGTCGCAGTCTAGCTACTCTGCGCCAGAAAAGTCGGGTGCGTCCAGCTATGCGGCCCAACAGCAGTACCCTGCTTCAAGTGCGACGACTGCTCCTCCTGCTGCACAAGCATACCCAGCGCAGCAATATGGCCAACAGCCCCCGCCGCAGCAACAGTATTACCAGCAGCCTCCTCCTCCGCAGCAGTACGGACAACCACCCCCGCCGCAGTATGGCCACCAGCCACCGCCGCAGTATGGCCAGCCGTACGGTCAGCCTCCTCCGCAGGGCTACGGATACCCTCCACCTGGAACAGTGGCCTATGCAGCAGGCCCTCCAGTGATGGTTGTAGAGGGTCACCGCCACCACCATCACCGTGGCTACGGTTCCCCTGATCACTCTCCTCGAGGCTACGGCGGTGGTTACGGTGGTGGTGGCTACGGTGGCCACAATGGTGGCCGCAATGAAAGCAGCGGTTTTAGTGGTGGTCAGATGGCAATGGGTGTTGGTGCTGGTGTTGTGGGTGGTCTCGTCCTGGGCGAAGTGCTGGATGACGTGTTTGATGACGAGTAAGCTGAGCAGCTACATATCAGCAATTTGATTGCAAGCTGGCAAAGCAACAGCGACATTGCTGGTACGTTTGAAGCGGTAATCAAGAAATCAACATCCAAAGCGGATAGTCTTTGAGTATAATGACCGTCGCTCAGTTTTTGTGCTTTGATTGTACGCATTCCTCTGTTGTGTTACTCAGCTTCAGTCGGTGAGCTCTATGGGCAATGCCAGCACAAATCGCCTATTTTGGTCAAGCTTTACCTTCCCAACTTGGACACTCGAAGTGATGCATGTTTTGCCAGTGTACCAGCAGTAGTGCACCAACATATCGGGTGGGCATCATGGCCGAATTATCACGTTCGCGAACTTCATCGGTGAGCTCGGTGAAATCGTCACCACACCAGTCCCTCGCACCAGTACTGGAGCAACAACCTTCACCGCTACGTCAGCGTGACTATTTTGTACTCGACAACGATGACTCTCCTTTCTCCCACGGAAGACCAGAACTTCAGCGCAAACTACCCTTCCAGTATCGCGGAGACGTGTTCGCACAGCATGGGGACTACACTGATGGAGGGCTCTACATGTCACGTTTGCCTCCGTCGCGGAAGGAAAAACAACTTTATCTGCTCGCGTGGGTGTCAACTACAAGCTTCACCAAGTCAAGTTGGCACCCGTAACCCCTACGAAGTCTGCATCGCAACAACAATCTGAGCGAGAAAGTGGTCCATCCGTGCCTGTCAAGACCATTGATCCGAGCCCAATCAAGCCCAGCAGAACCAAGAGCAATCGCAAACGACAGTATGCTTTGGCTGTGGAGGCCATGGCTGCCAATCGCTCTCTTCATGCGTCGTTGCTTAGTGACAATGTGGTGCCGAGTGTGATGGCACTATGTCGTTCCAAGGATGTGGCCACGTTGGGTGCATGTGTGGCGACACTAGGCTATTTGTCTTGTGAACCTGAAGGCCGGGCTATTTTGCTATCGCACAATGTGCTTCCACTTTTGGCAGCACTCACACTTTCACCGGCACCCACCCACGAGAACCTGTTGCTGTCGAATTGTGTTGGTACGCTAGCCAATCTCACCATCGAGGATGGAAGTGAGAGTATCTTTATTAAGGAGAAGGCGCTTGACTGCCTTGTGAAGCAGCGAAGATCATCGGCCTTAGCTGAGCGTGCTTGCACCTTCGCCATCTTCAACCTTTCATGCCCACAATATGCATATCCGCGCGTGGATGATGCCGTCCATGCTCTCGCTGAACACGGAAAGGATGCCCACGATCACGAGACGGTGAGTCGGGCCGTATATAATTTGGCGTGCACGCGCATGAACCATGCAAAGCTAGTGGAGCCTGAGGCTGCATCGATGCTACGACTACTTATTAGCTGTCAACAATGCGAAGCTGCACGCCTCAATGCTCTTGGTGCGTTGTGGCACCTTATGGAGAGCGGAGCAAGCCGTCGTGCGCTTGTTCGGACTGGAGATTGCATCCGTACGGTTGTGGAGGAGCTGCCTCGTTTGGGTACGACAGCGAGTGAAGATTACGTGGTGTGTGCTCTAGCATCGCTAACCCACCTCACTCGCGAGGCGAATGCCCGCGAACTTATGGGCAGTGCTGGGGCTCTCGATGCATTGGCAGCGCTGGGCATGAACATTACTCGTCGCCCAGGCATTTTGCTGCGGATATACCGCTTGCTTGCCATATTGTTGTCGGCACCAGAAAATATTCAAGCGGTTGGCGAGCGTGTCGTCGAATTTCTGCTCTTTTCAGCATGGACATACAGAGGGTGGAGTGGATGGGGATCCTGCAATGACTGCAGCGATGTCTCGATACGTGCTGTTTGCACTAGCAAGTATTTCGTCGTGGAGCGATTCGGAAAAGCCATCAGACATGACGGGGACCGCGCAGTCAAAATATGCCACAGCTTCATCGGCGGGATCGATTCCATTAGAGTTGGACGAGTTGCTGGACAAACCGCAGCTTCTGGAGCGGATCTATCAGCATGTGGCGTATTCTGGATTTCCGATAGACAGCTCTCAAGTGCGTTTGCAGATGGTGCTCCTGTACAATTTGTCCTTCCGGTACCCGAAAAGGATGTTGCAAGGCTGGGGCTTGAACGATTAAGCGAGGTGGGCTCCCAATCGAAAGACCGGAGCATTCTTACGTTGCTTGAGGAAGCTTTTTCAGTCTGTGCCAGGAATACGAGGTGCATCAACTGCTTCTTGCTGCAGCCTATGCAGCAACCAACGAAGGAAGATTCCTGCTACAGCGCCTGGCACGAGATGGTGATACCGAGGCGCAGACTATGTGCTTAAACGCGGTGTGTATTCTTTTCGACGGTCGTTCACTTTCTCGAGACGAGCTGCTGACGTTCATTGACCGGATATTTCCTGTTGTAGTCAATATTTGTACTCGCAAAGATGCTGCGAGTTTTGACCGCGCGACTGACGATGTTGATCACCGTTCGGACCACCGATCGGATCGTGCTGCATTACAAGCAGCCTGCGCTGCTTGCTTGACTCGCTTCGCAAGTGTAGCAGAATATCGTTTAGCCATGGTGGAAAATGGCTTGCTGAATGCTTTAACAGTGCTGGCGAGCTCCGAGGATGACGAGACACTTCGATTGTGTGTGCATACATTTGCACTGCTTTCGCAGGACAAGGCCGTGGGAGCTCCTCTTCTCCGAGGCGGTGTCATCAAAGCTCTCACACTGCTAACCGCTGCGCCCGAGGAGGCTGTCCGCCGAGCATGCGCTGTCACATTGTGCAACTTGTCTGCAGAAGCAGCACGAGTGGAAGAGTTGACAAAGCTTGGTGCATTACGCGCGCTGCTCGTGCTTGCCTGCGTTAAATCCACCGACCCGGAGACACGGCGAATATGCCTCAAAGCGGTACTTAACTTGTTGCGCATTGCGAGGGCAACAACAATGCAGCGCCTGTGTGACGACGGATTGATTTGGGCAATCAGCATCTTTACCGATGGAATGGAGGCTAGAGACCATGCTATCCTGTCGGACGCCTTTTGCGTGTTGGCGCTGGATGCTCCATCACGTAGTGGGCTCATAACGAAGTCTACGACAATTGCAACACTGCTGCAAATACTTGGTTCCGAAGATGCTTGCTCCACGAAAGTGACTGTGCTCAAGGGACTACTAAACCTGCTAGCAGATCCTCTTAGTGCAGTGTTGCTCCTGAGAATTGGAGTGATGCCTCACCTCGTTGTGATTCTTGAAAAGGAGAAAGAGGCAGAGGTTCCTGGCATCATTGCGGAGCTGTTTGTGTTGATATTCCAGAACTGCCCGGTGGATAATGATTTAGCCGCAGTAACTTTCGCTGAGCCCCGATAATGCGTGCAATAACACACCTGATGTGCGTGGCAGAGCAGGAAGAGCAGGAGGGGAAATTGCACCTTGGTGAAGGCAATAGCTGCACTCAGAGCTGTGCCGTTTTGCTCCACTTGCTGTCATTACACGAGTTTACGCGGCCAGCGTTGCTGATGGCACACGCTCCTCTTGGCACCGCAATTCCTGCCCTCCTCCTACAGGTGAAGGGAGACATCCAGGCACTACTTCTGCGGTGCTTGTACAACCTCACGTGCGATGCAGAACTACTAACACGTATGCCGATGCGTGTTAGCATCCCAGCACTTCAGGTGGCGCTGACAGCTCATCAAGTGGATAAACCTCTTGCAGCAAGTGGTGAATCGAAACATGAAGAGGAGCCAAGGATAGCAGCTCTTTGCGCAGGCATTCTACGAAACGCGTCAACTTCCACCGATTGCCACGACGAACTCAACTCCGAGTCTGGAACGAGGCTTTTGTGCGAGCTTTTGCTGTTGGAGGGAAACTATGCCGCGAGGACGTGGCTCTAGCAGTGTGTAACCTCTTCCTTGGGCGTGTCAATTCGCATCTACTGCTGTCCCGAGGTGTCTTGCCATTAGTACTCTCATTGTGTGTGCCTGACCCGATGTGCTCTTCCGAAGCCCATGGCATGTGCTCAGCTGTGCTGCGTAAGCTGGCCATTGCACCAGGCAACACTCAACTGCTGGTGCGTGGTGGTGCTGTGGGTCACCTTGTTCTGCTCATGAACGCGGACTCCTCAATGTTTGTGAAGACGAATTGCGTCGCAGCATTTTGTCTGCTCGCGCAAAAGCCCAGCGTGCTCACTGTGTTGGCTGCACAAGGTGTCATAGCCTCCGTACTGGAGTTTCTGGAATATCTGGAGTATCATCAACAGCAGCAGCAGCATCCGAACGCAACGCTCGACCCGCGTGTAGAGTGTATGTGCGTGGATCTGCTCTCTAAACTCGCCAAGTTCGCAAACGCAAATGACCCACGTGAGCGCCACCTCACCTCACTTCTCTACCAAGTCGTCGAGAAAGAAGAACTCGCAAGTGCTTCAGTGCAGGTCCCAGCCGCCGGAACTCCGTCTACACCCGAATGTTGGCAAAACGACCGTAGCTTCTTACATCGTGAGCAGGGTGGAGCGTTGCCTCCTACTCCAATCTCTTCTGTGCTCATGATGACGCGTAGCATGGCTCCTGCCTCGCCTCATATACTGCGAACCATATCCTATCCTGGATATGCGGTCGAAGTGAGCCACAGTGCGAGTTACATTGAAATGGGCACCGTTGAGCCCATACTTCCACCTGTTGAGGCATTGAGTGATGAAGCGGACGCTATACGAGAGGAGAATTTGGTGGAATTCACTCCACCACCCATGTTTCCCAAGCTCACGACCCCATTCACGCCACTACCGCTCTTGACGTCAACCACTGGGCCAAGTGCATCGATGTCGAGTCAAGTCAAGAGCCCAATGGGGACCAAAGCTTTGCCGCCTAGAGTCGTGCCACCACTGCCACCACGACATTCGTTTGGTGAGAGCGGGTCACGGACAGCGAGCCCGAGCAATCCCAAGTAGCGCAGCGAAACCATCGCGAGTGAAACGTCTTCCCAAACCTCATGCGCTGCTCTCATTCTGGAGCGAGTCTACTATTCTCATTCATATCATGCAGCGACAATCACAGACACCTCCATTAGTGACACCTGTCGGGAATGTGAAGCACCTGCGAATGCAGGGCTCGCTGCTTTACAAGCGCTCGACAGCACAGCATCTGACGCTTGTATCGGTGAAAGGTGAAGTGAAGGAGCTGCCGTATGAACGCGTCGCTGAAGCCTTTGGTGTCGAGAACCACCCGCATCTACTGCATGCGCTGGAGGAAGGTGAGCCTGTGCTGCGCCGTCGTGTATTGGAGTCTCTATCTTCAACGCTCAAACTGCCGCAAGAGCTGGTCATGTACATCAAACACGGTGTTGTGGAGCTTCTCGAGGGAGGTATCATCTGTGGAGTCGACGGGGAAGAAGCACCCTATGCCAACCAGCTCAGTGATAGCGACAGAGAGCTACAGGAGCTCTCTGCACTTGCATTGAGTGCCATCGCAGAGTCTCCGTGTGGCCAGGCGGAGCTGCTCAAGGGCGAGACGATCACCCGCATCAAACCTGTGTTCGCAAGTGCAGCTAACAAGCGCACGACTGAGTACCTCTACAACACGCTACTGCATCTCTCATCCTCATTCCCAGGTGCCCGTCAACTCACAGCTGCAGGATACTTGCCGATTATCCTGGAGCAACTCAAAGGACCTCGTCAGAACGACGCACTTCGTCTCCGAGCTCTACAACTACTCAAGAACCTGGTGAATGACGGGGTGGGGCCCACAACGTACCGATCGCTGGAACTTGGTGCTGTGCCTCAATGCTCTAAGCGTCTTTTCTCGCCAAATTTTGAGGTGCGAGTGGCAGCTTGCGACGCTCTGATGGCGTTGGGGTTTGCCGAGAAGGCGAGGAAGGCGGTGGTGGAGCATGAGGGCGTCGTGCAGCGACTGTGTGAGTTGCTCTCTGATAAGAAATGGCAGGTGATGGCAGCTAGCGCTAGTGCGTTGATGAGTTTGGCAGCTCATGATGAAGTGAAGCGGCAGATTGTGGCTCATGAAGGACTTGCAGGCGTCAATCAACTGTTGCAGTCCAACAAATTGCCAGTGCAACTGGCAACAACCAAGTTAGTGGCAATTGTCACTGCATTGCCAGCAGCTCGTGGTCTGTTGGATGTGCCAGCTACGACTCTACGACTGCAGACACTGATGCAAGACAGCGATCCATTGCTGGCGAAGAGTGCAAGAGTGGCGTTGACAGCCGTGCAATGGCGAGCATAGCTCCCACCACGTCAGATGGCTACATTCTATGACTACTTAAGTAAATAAACTTAAGTAAATTACAAAGTGATATGGAGGGATGATCTAAATATGGAGGGGTGACATCTGATTTATATACTTTAACCAAGTGAGACCAATCCTCCGTTTAAAAAGAGGCTACTTGGTATACTTTACTTCAGTGAGTTCCCTTTAACTTGATTAAAGTATGTGTAATGGAAAACAGGGGCGATTCTTCCCGCCGTCTTTCCCCCACTCAGCAAAAGTCCAAGTCCCAAAGTCAGCTCTCAGCTCAGCTCTCCCCTTTTAAAACAATGGTATGCAACGGCGCCCTCTCGCTTTAGACACTTGGATTATCTAACCGTGTTGTCTTCTTTCTCTTGTTTGCAGTCTTCCGGTGTCGGTGTCGATGATGATGTCATCACGCAGTTCAGCGACTTTAAGCTAAAGCGTGCCCCGCACGACTACCGTTACTTCATCTACAAGATTGAGGGAGACTCGGAGATTGTCATCGAGTCCACGGGACCAAGCTCCGAGTCCTACCAGGACATGGCCGACAAACTGGCCAAGATTACCGACGACTGCCGATACGCTCTTGTCGATCTGGACGTGATGACGAAGGACGGACGCCCCACGACCAAGCTGGTGTTCCTGTCGTGGTCCCCGGACACGGCGCGTATCAAGAGCAAGATGCTCTACGCTTCGTCCAAGGAGGCCATCAAGCGTGTGCTGATGGGAGTGGGGATCCACCTCACGGCCACGGATGCGTCTGAGCTTTCGCTTGAGTCGATTGAGGACGGTGTGTCCAAGTTCCTGTAGATGATGGCAGTGTGTGGAGCAAGAAACTACGTCAAGAAAAAATCACAAGAAACAAAACTCTCGTTCTAAGTGAATTGCGTTTGTGGTTTGAAGTGTTTTAGCTTCTCCCTTTCATCGATTAGGCAGTGCAGCAAAGTGGTGCTTGAGTAATCGCAACACTACCATCTTCTTCCATTTTCGATACGATCTACACAAATAACAAGACGCGATTCAACTCACTCGCCTTCTTGCACTCAAAGATACACACAGTGCAGCCAAGACTTGAGCCCCTGTCGTCATCTCGTAGCGACGTGGCTCAAACTTAACCAGCCAAAAGTACCATCTTATCGGTACATACTGGTTTCGTGTTTTTACCAACGTCACTCATTCGAGGTGTCACACAAACGAGGATTGTAATATTTTCCAGCAAAATTCGTCTTCAATGCGATCCATTACCAGCCTCCTCGATGCATTCTTCCTATGCCTCCTCTCCGCTTCCTACGGCAGTTCTGATCCCACAGAGTCTTCAACCTCCATATCCTCTTCCGCTGCTGCAATCACTGGAATTTGCATCTTCCTGATCACTGGAGCCGTCCTGACGTCTATCTACCTACTGCCTCGATGGCTGCTGCGTCTCTTGGAGTGGAATTCGCATCCTTCAGTTCTTTGGAGCGTTAAAACAAGTGCCAGAGTGTGCTCTCTAACGATCGATGACGCACCGTCGGCCTGCACACCTGAAATTCTGGATATTTTAAAGGAGTTTAAGGTCAAAGCCACGTTTTTCATCATCTCGGACCAAATCCGTGGGAATGAGGACGTTCTAAGACGAATAGTCCGAGAGGGACACACTCTAGGCAACCACTTAACTGAAGACCGAGCCAGTATTTTAGATGAACTTCATGTTTTTGAACAGAAACTTCAGGAATGTGACAAGGCCATTGAAGAATTCCGCCAAGAGACTGAGATCCAGGTGACCCCATTGGAGCCCCTACAGACTCAACAGATTCAACTGGAAGACAAGAAGGCAAGTGCAAGCGTACGGCCATCGGCAGTGGAAGAGAAGGAAGATGGCGAAACTTCGCAGCTCAAATGGATGCGGCCAGCGTCCGGATGGTTCACGACGCCCATGAGGGAAATCACAGAACGCCACGGCTACAGGATCTGTCTGGGGAGTGTCTATCCACATGACGCACAGATCCGATCCGAGACGGTGAATTCCATGTATCTACGTGCTCGAACGGACTGTGGATCGGTGATTATTGTGCACGACCGCTCGTGGACGATTGGTGTCCTGAAAACGGCATTGCCAGAGCTCACGTGCAAGTTTTCCTTTCTGAGTTTAGATGAACTCATATCGTATCGTGGACGTGGCCCTGCAAAGATTACAAAGTAGCACGATGCTTTATAAACCAGGAATGTTTTAGCGGCTTGTGCTACTGGTACAGTATTGACTAAATGAAAACGTCGGGCGCGGGTGGACAATCTCTGTTTCTTCATCTCTGGTATTTCTTCATCGTTGGATTTGAAGACCTCGAGAGCTTCCCTGGGGCTAGGAGACGAATATTGCACGTGCTGGGCTAGCATAAAGTTACGGAAAAGCTGCACGGAGAACAACACTCAGTTGGATTGGCGTGCCTAAACAAGGTAATCACGGTTCTTACCTCTGTGTGAAAGCACTGGCGGAAGAAATCACGACATCCAAGCTCCGTATGGGCGTCCAGAAAGGAATCAACCTCAAACATGAGGAACTCGTCAGCATCGGCCAATGCCGATTGTGCCTCTACCGCGAAGTTTTCGTGAAAAGAGCAGAAGTAAAACACGACATCACCAAATAGTGCCTCAAGAAACCACAGCAGCGCAAGGCGGGCTCCGTCGTCTAGCGACGGATTGGGCGGCCACTGGGTTTTGTTTGACGCCAGCTGTGTACTTGACTCAAGCTGGGCCAATTGACCGTTCTCTTCCGGTTCCTTGAGCATCTCGTTCATGAAGCTAACGGTTTTGCTGGAGCTGAAGAGATGCGAATCGGATTGGGTGATACGAGAGGTGTGGAGCGCTGAGCTTAGCATGCTTTCTAGCGATCGAAGTAGTGACTCTGTCCACAAAATACATACACATCATGGTCATTATCTCTTTCGTCGTAGCAGTCAATCAAACCTTGTAACCTACGCGGCAGTTCAGGGATCTCCACTTTTTCTGGAGTGTACACATCGTCTGCATCAATGTCAATGATAATCGCTGGCGTCTGCAAAAGCTCAGGCGGATAATCACTCGATCCTATTACCACAGGAGCTTGTAATTGAAGAGAGACCTTGTGAATATTATAAAGATTGTTCCCTGACACATCAAACAAATCATTGTATCAGCGTTCAAAGTCTAATTCGTAAGACAAAATAGGAGCAAGTAACATACGGATTCGATACCGCTGATCCGATCCGGAATCCTTCTTCTGGTGAGAGAGAACTCCTTCGCAGCCGAGAAGGAAGGGCGACACATTCGCCTGAGAAAAAGTCCTGCATCACGCAAGTCCCAGGACGTGGCAACGGGACAAAATGGCAAGTAGAAATGCTACGGACAAATAATGAAGCAGTTTCAACGCGTGCTGAAGGGAGATATCTGTCATCAATGACGTACCGTCCATTGAAATGGTTTGAACAGCTCTCTGAGAGCCTCCATGACCAAAACGATGGCCGACGAACGTTCCGATACCAGAATGATTGATTTGCCGGCGAAAATGGACGCCAAAGCACTGACAAAAGTCTATCAACGTGAACCCAACCATTTGTCAGGTACATCATATTCTTTGCCAAGTCTTTCGCACACAGTAGTGGTGCACGTACCTGAGAGCTGAGCTCCTTGAAAATACTGCTCATAGGAAGGTCAGCTGTACGTAGTGATTGATGTGAGTAGAATCCTCCATATTTGGCGTTCAGCGTTAGCTGTCTTGCTGGTGGCGTTGAAGCAAATACGGACGCTACCGAATCGGTGACTGAAGCTTCTGTCAGGTTGTCCTATTCACAAAAGGGATCATATGATCATAGTGTTAACAGACATGAGATTTGCCGCACGATTATCGTTAGCCTGCATTTGAATCGTACGATGCCCCCTGATGCGAGTTGCAACAGCAACCGGCGGCTGGTCTTGTACATGGGTTTAGTAGTCAATACGCTCACAAATTGTGGCCAGTACTGTGCATTAAGGGCATTTTTCCGACCAGTAGTGTGGAGCGTCGAAGCTGCATTTGTCGAGGTTGCATCTGTGGTTGAAGTGCTTGGCTCCTTCCTATTGGTTGCAGTCTCCACATAGTAAGGCATGCGCCAAACAAATAACGCTCGGTTTTTCCTCTCTGTGAACTATGGGTCTCATGGCTCTCCTGGGGAAGAATGAAGTCATGCACTGTGGGCTTTGGTGCTGTTCCAAAACACAGCAATCTTTAGAACACGAACATGCGAAGTCCCTGAAAGCACATCGACAATATACCAGAAGTTTGGAGCGCGCTTTGTTGGAGAAGGAGGATTTGCACTAGTTATATCATTCTTCCTCCAATAGTTCTGTCAAAGCAAAAGTTTTACACAATGCGTTGAAAGCTGACCTCTAAACCAAAATGAATAAAAAAAGAACCTACCAGTTGTGTTGGGTGTGTTTCTGCAGTAGCTTCTTGCTGTTTTCCTGTACAAAAAGCTCGTAGGTAACTTGGTTAGCGCCATTGACCAAATCGATAGGAGGCCCCATCGAAGCAACGGAGATGTTATGAACTCCATGTTCCGCTAACTCGCACCACCAGGATACGATCAAATGCGTGTCGATCGCCATCTCCCACTCCCCACATATTGTGTGGTGGCTGTTGCTTAATGGGGACAAGCACCGCGTTGGCTTTGAGTTGCGTGTCGCTCTTCCTGATCGAGAGTTTCGGAAGATTTTCGGTTTGCCGTTCTTGCTTTCCAGTAGCAGACCTTCTTACCGTCGCTTGGACGTGTTCACTCAGTCGTCGAAGCTGCTTATCTGCCTCAAGATCTTCCGTTTCCACCACCAACATCACATACAGCGTAGATACTGAAATTTTGGGTAAATCTCCGACAGCAGCCACTGCCAGACACAATCCTGTGCAGTTCGGAAAAGGCTGGCGTATCTCGGTGGCGAAAATGGTTCACTTTGAAGACGCATAATCTGCTGCAAAGTAGCGCGTCTCACATCTTCAGGCACTTGGGTAGCTGCACTGCTCGCATCATCTCCTTCTTTCTCATCGGAGCTCGTGACTAGAAATTTATTGAAAACGTGACGCACATGACGTTGCACCTCTTCAAAGAGTGCAACTGAAAAAAGCGTCGTCTGGATCAACGACAGAAACCGAGTCTGCACATGCACCCAGAAGCGTAAATTGCCTTCTTCTCCTGGGAATTCTTCACTTAAGAACCTCATGAGGAACTGGGTCCGTCTGGAATCCACCAACACCTCAGCCAATGGCAAGTCGCGACGTGCTCGGAGTGCATCACACAGCTCCAAGTACTCTGTACTGCGTAGAAAATGTGGGAAGGCGTCGCGTGTCATGTGGTCCCGTACGATCGTCTCCATCCCACAGAAGAGGTCCAATGGACAGTGGCCCGAAGTAACTGCGTTTAAGACACGGTTACGAAGTGACTCAGCCGAAGGAGGCAGCAGTAGCTGGTCGGTGGATTCTACATGTTGAAGGTACGAAGTGGCAATGTCCTTGGCCTAAAACAACAAAATAACTGTTAGATATCTCCAAAAATGTATGGAGATTTTTTTGCTAGCTCTTACAGCTCGCGGGAGAAGATCACGTCGCCCCACGAGGCGTTTGTACTGGCGCACACGGTGCAGAAAGGAGAAGCGAAGCTCCAGAGCTTGCGCCTCCCTCTCAGAGAAGCAGCGCAGGAAGAAATCGCGGCGGAAAGAGTCCTTCGCCACGGCCTCCAGCGTCAGCTCCATGATCGACTGTGTCGAACACCGAAAATAAGATTTTACCCAATCAGACGAAACAAACGGATTATGGTTTTGTCAAGTTGAAGTTGACTGCAACTAAACCAAAGTAATGAAAACTATCCATCAACAGTGATGCATTTCTTTATTATCATACTTACTCGTCTTTGATTACAAACATGACACAGCTTTCTGGGAGACTGAGTGTACGACTTATATTGTTTCCCTTGGCACGATCAACACAGTTCACAAGTGTTCACAGGGCGATGAGGTTCAGGCTGCTCCAGACTCTCAGTCGCGTGCACTTGTTCTCTTTGAAACTCTCCGTACTGCGGCTGAGGCGGGGGTATCTGACGTCGAACTGGTTGAGGTAGTGGTAGTGGGGTTATCATAGGCGCTAGACCGAAGATCATCGCATGCGGGTGTTCTCTTCCTTGACGTCGGTAGCAGCTATCGCACAAGGCGTAGCGCTCACAGCTTCGACAGGACCAAAACTCCGCGCGCGTGATGAGAAGATTGCATTCGCGACAGAAGATGTTGAGCTGGACCACCCGTTCATTGAAATAGTGGTGAAGCATCATCATCGTGGAGTGCTTGGCGCGCCGCAGCGAGTCGAACTGGTACCCAGCGTATGAGCACAGCTGGTGGAACATAAAGCGACTACCGAAGAAGCGCGGCACTTGGCTACACCATGATGGCACAAGTTCTTCCGGACGACAGTATCTCTGTCGCCTTACTGACTTCGAGGCCAGCGACATCCTTCCCTCTGGAAGCCCACTAACGCTTTCATTCCCCTTGGATTCTTCTTCACCTTCCACTTCCAGCTCGACCACCAGCAGATCATTTTTCAGTCGCTGAATCGCGAATTGTAGTTTGTTGAAAAGTTCACGTAATTTTACGTTAACTTGAGCTGCTGCCGGCGGTTCTGCAGTAGAAGTTTCCTCCTTGATACGCAGGACAACGTTTCCAACCGAAAATTTACCACCCATGCGAGCGACTTTTCCGTTCTTGGTGCGCACAACTGCGAGTTTTTTGTTTCTACTGGCCCGCTCTTGTTTCTCATTCCTTGACACGATCCGTCCAAGGATACGCTCCAATTCAGATGGAATGATGTCGCCGTCGAAGATCGGTGGAACATGATTCGCCGGCCAAACGAGTTCGTCCGGGTTAACGGACTGCACAGTCGTACCGCGCGTCGAGACACCTACCCGTTTTCTTCCTTTACTGACACGAACGAAGCAGATGGCGTAGAATTACCTGGGGTTGAAGACTGACAGACGTTGTCACAAAAGAACTGGTCATACAGTGTCGTCCAGCTCTTGACAATTCCGTACTCCTTTGCCTTGACAAGTAGACTATTATACCAACGGCGCAGGTGCTCAGCGCTTGGGGTCTTCTGAAATGGCGGGCGACACCAAAAACATAACTAATTCGTTTCTGCGGTGGGCATGACCAAATATGTACTCGCGAGAAGCCGTGGCGCCGCACGTAGTCGAAGTAAGCCAGCATGATTAAGTGATAAGCTGCCGTCCGCGCACTCGCAGGTTTCAGATAGCGCACGCTGTCCAGATATGCCACATATACCGCACGTCGATTGGCTTCCAGCTCACAATCATCACCAAACTCTTGGGCATAGATTGTGAAAAGACAAACCTCCATACCCTCGTGTTTTTGAAAAAGGTAAAGGCCACGAGAAAGGTAGCTGATATGAGATGGCACACGTTGTGGACTCGTGTCAACACCTGGGCGCATGCGAGCTAGCACCTGCGAATTCTCGTTGAATACATTTACAACACCTTCTGGGACAGTCATGCGCTCGCCAGGAAATGATAATGCACGCACATACAACGTTTGTGCTGCTTCGCGCTCGCCGATGTTTTCTAGACCACGGCGCAAAAGTCCTGAATAAATATACTCAGTTCACAACTTGGAATGTTGAGACACGAGTTGTTCTGCGCATGCTTGTCTTGGCCGATGTGCAGGATCTTGCGCATGGGTGACTCAGGTGGTGGTGTTGCACGCTTGCGCCGACATCGACACAGAGGGCATGCGTATACCTCGGTGTTTTCACCGACAAACCGTCATGCTCAGGTTTAGTATCCCCGCCAGATCGATAAGCTCCAACCACGGGGTTGTAAAGACCGCACACCTGATGCAGCCATCGATCACACTCGTCACACTTCACCCAGGGCTCCACACCAACTTCGCACTTCATTTTGACCAGAGATTCCAGTAAAGCGTCTGTGTCATCAGCTGCTCGCTCTGGGGTGCTGCAATCTTTCGCGAGACGTGTTCTGCACTTTTGACACCAGACACGTGTACCGTCCTTCGTGATATAATAAACGGATCCCTTGCGAATGTCAGTGCTGCAGCCAGCAGAGCACTGAAGATGTGGCTGGGCAACTGGCAAACATTGCTGACTGCACACAATGCACGTATTCCCGCGACACACGAGACACACGTGCTGCACACGCTGGTGTTTGGACTGCCGATTTTGCTCTACACGTACTAATTCGTTGAATCGGGTCAACAAGATTTCGGCGTCAACGTAGATGTAATGTGACTCGGGATTGAAGAGCATTGCATTCTCAAATACCAAACGGACGTCCGCCACGAAATCCTCGAGCTCCAAGTACTCTCCAGCAGTGAGGTTGCGTTTGATCGTCCCGAGATCCATTGGATGCTTCACAATCGTTGTGTACGTCGGTAACTCCAATGCCACTGGATCCACAGGGGTATTAAACACGCCATGCCGATTTCGCGGGTCGGACATGAGTTTCAATAATATATCTATCACCTTCTCGAAATTTGTGAAGCGGCCCTCGCGACGAACTGATGCAATATGTTGTGCAATCTCATCCGCCGTCATTTGCAGCATTGGGTTAACTTCCACAGGTCTTTCACACGGTGACCATCTGCCTGGGATCTGTTTTCCTAAATAATCTGCGTTCGGGTCGGAGTATGGAGATCTCCAGCCAACAGGCAAGCTCCGGTTTTCTCCCAGCGTCCGACAATCGTAGGACAGCGGTTCCATAAGCTTCTGGCTGATGCTCTGACCATCGCTGCTCTTTGCGTGCACAACTTGGCGTGGTGTTACTGACGGTACGCCCACAGTACCGTTTCGCCGTCGTTGTTTACGGGGCGAGAAACCTGGTGACTGGCTATAGTCATTCCCGTTCTCCATGCACTTCATTGAGTGCGAACGTTTCTGCTGTTTGCTTGCCGGAGACCTCGCCTGCGCCATCTTCGCTTTCTTTTCAGGGCTCTTGGCATTTAGGTCTGGTCGTGCCCCCTTCCCAGCGACTTTATTCGCTAGTGCCACTGCTCTCTCTCCGTCTGTTGCACGTGGCGACATGGGCCTTTTCTTGGCAGGAGTGCCGTTGCCGTCATCATTGGTCACGCACATAGCATGTCGCTGAGGTTGCTTTCGTGCAAGTTGCAAAGGCCGTACCGTGATGCTAATCGGACGTGGTATCAGGTCAGGTCGAGGCATTGGGCCTGACCGTCGGCGATGGCGAGGCGGCGCACAACTAAACACGATCTTGGTCCATTCTGACTGCACGAGTCTCTCGCTAGCCAAACCAGCCTCCACCGCTATGTTCAACTTGCACCAGAGCATGTACTTGATGAATCTGGATAGGAACAGGTCTGACGAACCGACACCACACTCAATGAGATCTGCACCACAATGTCACCATCAACACGTCAGTTTTTTCACTCACCAGAAGCACAACCACTTTATCCAATTGCACAACCACTTTATCCAATTGCACGGCCACCCACCAATAATAAGCCGAAGGATATTAGCGCTGGGACTCTCTCGTTCGCCATAGAAGAGCAGAAATGCCGCGTCCTCTTCTCCTAGACGTCTCTTGCGAACACCAACTTGTTGCTGCTCCTCATCAATTGGATTCTTTGCAGCAATGGTATCCTTCATCTTGACATCCTCCTCATAATCTGCATCGTCGTCCTCCTCCTGCGGCTCCAACACCTCCAACTTCCGCCGGACTCGAATTGGTTTCTCCTCTTCTGCTTCAATTTCATCGTCCACTTCATCGCTATCGCTCTCAATAGTAACAACCTCTCGATCCGAGTACTGGAGCTCTGTTTTTACTCCTGGAATCGCCTGGAATTGCTGTTGAATCGGTGGATTTATCGGTTCTTCGTCCTCTTCGTTGTCCTCTTCGTCGTCGCTGCTTATACTGATGAAAACTTGACCGTCTTCCACCTTTTCCTTCCAGGCGACTGTCAGAGGTCTCTGGATGGCACGCTGACGCTCCGCTTCGCGCTCGCGACTTAAACGCGGACACGCCAAGAGGCGACTCGCAGCCTCCTGCACCTCCATCGCCTTGCTCTTTGGTTGTGGCTTTCCCTGTTTCTAAAGCCTATACAAAGCCGTACCGTGTCGTGATTGGCTCCGAAGAGTCAATTAACGTCTCTTGATTGGTAGAATCTATCTTTAGGGGATGGGCACAGTACACTCTTTCGAATCAGTGACTAGTCAATTCAAAATTCAGCATCTACACTATAGTTCTAGTATTTGCCTATGGTGTTGCAAGGTCAGTATAAGGTGATTTCTATGCGAGCTAAACTGTTGTAGATTACTGTGTCGCTTTGTGTTTGCAGTAAAGGTCGTTTTGTTTTGTGTGTGTGTCATGTTTTCTTTTTAGAAGTAGTCTTGAAGTAGGAGAAACCTTTATATTGAAATTCTTTTTTCTTTTTTTCCAGAATAACCAGATTCGAGCCGTGCAATGATTGGCTACAAAGAGACGTCCGCAAGTTGAAGACCATCAAAGCAAATAAAAACATTAATGGCACTTTTAGTTAAAGGGATCCACTGTTCTCCATCCACATTTTGAAGGGTCTGATGTATAAGGACTTTGCAGGCATTGCCATGCGAGCGTTAAGAGTCAGAGGTATCAGCTAACCGCTCGTCCCAAG
Source organism: Phytophthora kernoviae (assembly GCA_008080845.1). NCBI lineage: Eukaryota > Oomycota > Peronosporomycetes > Peronosporales > Peronosporaceae > Phytophthora > Phytophthora kernoviae. The sequence goes on along the minus strand of VKKV01000012.1, from coordinate 47,784 downwards.
AAGGAAGAAGAACCTCACTTTGTTGCCATTTCCTATTCTGCTTGCCTAGATGCACATGACTGGCGCGACCTCCAGACCTGTGACGAAACGAGAGCCCTCGGACACAACCTTCCACCTGACAAACCTCGTTGTCAATAACCGACTAGGATCCATTGGAGGCGACGCTTCCTCCATCATCGGCTGGCCGCTCGCTCCTTCGTCGCATGCACTTGGGCTGCCGGTTTCGAGCTCAAGCTCGTCGCAATCGCCGTCGTCCACGCCAGAGTCGGGAGCTATCACCAATTTCCCGTTGAAGCGAGCCAATTGGACTCGTCGATTGGTCATTACAAAGCAACCAGCGTCTGAGTTCTACAAGGATGAAGGGGGCAAAGCGAACGCTCTAGAAGTGGAAGTGACGCTCGTCGAGTTTAACGAGCTGGGAGAACCTGCTCGCTCCCCCGACGATGAATTTATCTCCATCCCACTACGAATTCTGCTGTTTTTCGAGTCTGGAAAGCGCGTGGATGATACGGATCAAGAGATTTTCAGATTCGTGGGCAATGACTATGACTCCATTGTCATTCGTGCGCCAACACGGAAGGCTTTAGTGCAATTCCGTCTCGAAAAAGTGAGTAGACGAAAGGATGGCCAAAGATTCAAACTACGTATTGAAGTGGACCAAGAGCAGTGCACCGCCAATGTTGCAGATCTCACTCCTGTCTTCACAAATGCTATCTGCGTGCTGTCCAAGCGAAAGCACCCGAGTTACAACTCCGACTCGTCTGTACGAGTGAAGGAGCCCCCGCCGAAGTTGCTGAAGCGAGGTGAGTGATATCCGATCCGTGAAAGTACGAACTCACATCTTCTAATGGATGCTGACTAACCTTGTTTGGATTTCAGATCTGAGTCACCTGGAAGAGAAATTGAGTGCGAAGATTGACGGGCTCACTGCGCAGATCCACCATTTGAGCCAGCAGGTTCAGAAGCAGGTTCGTTGGTTTTGCCCTACCAGACCCATATCGAGTGACCATTTACCACTTTTGCTTAATTGTGCATTCCAGAACGATCTCATCGCTAAACATATGATGCCAGTGTCTCCGATGGGACCGTTAATGCATTGTGGACCCAATGACAGCGCAACGGTACTCGAGTGGCTACTTCGATCTGGTCCAACAGATGATGGTCTTTGGCCTAAGCCAGTCACTGAGTCGCACCTGTGTCCCACCACATCAATGCCCTACTTCGAAGTCCCGGATGAACCGTATCATGACATTGGAGCAGATCTAGCACCAGTGACAGCACCAACATCTCCTCCTTCCGATGTGCACGACATTGAAGTAGCGGCGCCTTCGCTACCATTCAGCGAGATTTGAACCACCCGCTCGCTCGTTCGCGTGCATACCGAGTATATCTGAGACTGTAGGTTTTGACCCATTTTCGCGTGAGATCCGCTCATCAACTTGCTCGAAAATACAATTGCGACCCGCTTAGCGCGTGGTCTGCTCTTTTCATTTACGTGTGTCTTGCTCTGTTCATTTACTCTTTCGGCTGCTGTGGGGTGGCATTATTGCCAGTTTCAGGAAGTGTCGGAAGTCGCCCACAACTTGAGCCAGATTGCCTGCAGTCTGAAGCTGCCGATGGAGATCCACATTCTTCGGACTCTTCTCCATGAGATTCAGCAGTCTCTCCTTCCGTCTCAGCTGTAGGAATATAGATCGTCACACCAAACAATAACCAGTTAGTCAGTCACTCATTACACTGTCAATCTTCAACAGAAGCGTCCCGTACAATCTCTTTATAGAGCTCGTCGCACACTGAGTTGAACTGCTCGAGCTTCTTGACCACTTGGTCCTCCACTGGCGCTTGATTATCCCCCTCACTGAATTGCAACAGGCCACAGGACAACCCAAACACTAGTCAGTATTAATCTATACACATAGATAGCTTGATAGTACATGAAACATACGGGAATTGCTCCTCCGATTGCACGAGCACCAGACACTCGGACACGAGCTCCTACGACATGGAAACGCAGTCAGTTGAGGAGGTTACCGACTGCCAATCGATACAAAACTTGCACAGAATGTAGTACACACATCGAACATGGTGCAGACGTCCTCCACACGCAGCTTGAAGGGCTTGTTGGGGTCCTTGGCCGCCTCGCTCGTCAGCATCACGTTCGCCATGGTCGCTCTGCCGTATCGGAAATTATACAATGTAACCCATCGGTTACATTGTACCCTGTATGATGCAATCTTTGTACATCAGTTATCCTATCTTTTGTATGTAGTCATGTATCAATAGTTTTTGCCTCCCCCTTCCCACACTCGGACAACGGGAAGCCAAGCACGCAGGTTACACATCCAGTAGAGAGAGACTTATGGCGGGTCAACGGAAGCTGCTGAGCGAGATCGACCGCACTCTCAAGAAGGTGAGCGAAGGCGTGGACGTATTCAACGATATCTGGGATAAAGTATACGCGGCAACAGCTCAGAACCAGAAGGAAAAGCATGAAGCGGATCTGAAAAAGAGATTAAGAAACTGCAGCGATTCCGAGACCAAATCAAGACGTGGATTGGCAATAGCGACGTCAAGGACAAACGGTCGTTGGTGGACGCTCGGAAGCTCATTGAACAGAAGATGGAGGAGTTTAAAGTGTGTGAAAAAGAGACCAAGACCAAGGCGTACTCGAAGGAGGGATTGGCACAAGTGGAGAAACTGGACCCAGAACAACAGGCAAGACAAGAGACCCACGCGTGGATCCAGGAGTGTCTCAACCAGTTTAATGTGCAGATCGAAGCTCTGGAGAGTGACGTGGAGAGGCTCCACTCTGCCAAAGGACGGAACAGGAACAAGTCAGACATTGAGGAGAAGGAGAAACTCTTGTCAAGACACAAGTGGCATATTCTCAAACTGGAACAGATCAATCGCCTTTTGGATAACGCTGCATTGGAACCAGATCAGGTGGATGAACTGAAGGAAGACGTGGATTATTATCTCGAAGCCAACGACGAACCAGAATTTTTAGAGACGTACGGGGACGACGACATCTACGAGCTCTTGGATCTGGACTCTCTAGGCGCCGCTGCTCAGGTGGCACTGCCTACGGAACAGGATGTTGGTATCGATGAGGCGAACCCAGTTACCGTTGCTGTGGCTCCACCAGCACCAGCGCCAACTGGACGTGGTAAAACTCCTCGGAAGAGCCAATCGTCGTCACTGCTCGCAGGTATCGGTCGTGCAGGTGCAGTGAAGCCCATTGACCTCAAGACATCGACACCGAGCCGATCTAGTAGCTCTAGCAAGAGTGACACATCGCCACCTAACGGATCCAAGACTGATGACCTCAAGATCGGAAAAGGACGAGCTACACCTCAGCGTGCGAAGAGCGGGTCTTCGTCATCTGAAAAGGGAGCGAGTAAGGCGCCTACTCCAGTTGCGGCATCATCCCCCGCTGTCGGCGAGCAGCGTACACCCGTGCGAAAGGTGTCCCCACCTACACCACAGCGCACGCCATCACCCAGCATCACGAAAGGACAGGTGGTCGGTACGAATAGCTCTTTTTCATCGTCCACCTCGCCAGCAGCAAGCAAACCTGCTCCGATTTCTGCACCATCACCAGCGCCTTCCAACTCATCATTGCCACCTCCGGTTCCTGCTCCATCACCCATTGCCAGCTCAACTTCCAGTGCCCCTGTAATCACTATACCACCGCCAGCTCCTGTACCTACTGCTGCTGGCCCTGCAGCTACCCCTACGTCGGCAACGTCTACATCACTGCTCCCGGAGGCGTCGCCTGAACTCACTGAAGAACAGAAGCAGGTGCTGCGATTGATCGACGAAAGCTTTCACTTCATTCCCGAGAGCCGCGACTCCGAAAAGGACAACCGCTACGTACCGCGCAATTTGTACCCGACGCCGGCGTCGTTCCCAGCTACGCCGTCTACGCTGTTCTCTAGCGCCCCTATCTTCGAGAAGCTGGATGTGGACACGCTCTTTTTCATCTTCTACTACCAGCAGGGTTCGCACCAGCAGTATCTGGCTGCTCGTGAGCTGAAGCGACGGACATGGGGTTACCACAAGAAGTACAAAACGTGGTTCAAGCGCCACGAGGAGCCGCAGATGACGGGCGAGGACTACGAGCAGGGCACCTTCGTCTACTTCGACTACGAGACCGGCTGGTGTCAGCGCATTAAAACGGAGTTCACCTTTGAGTACAGCTTCCTCGAGGACGAGCTACAATAGCTTTATGGGCCCCTCCGCCAGTAAAGTAACAGTGTCCATCCTTCCCATCGAACCTCTATCGGATAAACTCTTGTGCAGTATTCAGCATCTCCACCTACGCGCATGGCTAATGGTTTGTTGTATCTCACCAAAGTACTCGTTGGGTTTGCGTAAGCTATGTCTGTAGTCTGCAGTCTGCAAGCCATCGTTGTAGTCATGTATCTTTGCGTAACCTGGTGCTTGGAAGTACGAGGTAATAAATGTCAATCGAGAAGGTTCGATGCGCTTGGTAGAAGCAGGCAATCAATTGGACCATAATCGAATCCTGCTTCAAGTGACAAGCTACGAAGAATGTCGACGGACTACGCCATCTCTCTAGCCAGCGTGCAGGACGCAGCCCAGCGCATAGAGGGCTTGGCACACCGCACACCTGTCCTCACGTGTCACGCGTTGGAGGCCGTTGCTGCCGCTGCATCAGCTGAGGCAGAGCCTCCAAAGCGTCTCTTCTTTAAGGTATCGGCGTTTACACGCACGACATTCTGTTGGCAACATGTTGACACCTGCCTCTGTCAATTTTTTCTTCTTTTTTATAAAATAATATCCATAGTGCGAGAACTTCCAGAAGGTGGGTGCCTTCAAGTATCGTGGTGCTTTGAATGCCGTCAAAAAGTTCCTGCAGGAGAAACAGCAGAGTGGGGACAAGGGAGACACGACGTTTGTCACACACTCCAGTGGAAACCATGCACAGGCTCTCGCTCTGGCAGCTAGAGACGCCAACTGCAAGGCTGTGATTGTCATGGTGAGTGACTCTCTTGAGCACTACGTAGGTGGGGTGGGGTATTCATCACTCTTACAATCGGCTGCTTGTCCTTAGCCGGAGAACTCCCCCAGTGTCAAGCAAAATGCTGTTCGAGGATATGGTGCTGAGGTGGTATTGTGCCCTGCCACGGTGGAGGCCCGTGAAGAAGCGGCGCATAAAGTTAAGAAGGAAAGGAATGCACATTTCGTGCACCCTTCCAATGACCCAGACGTGATGAGCGGTCAGGGCACGGTCGCGCTGGAGCTGCTGGAGCAGACTAAGCAGGAGTATGGCGTTGAATTGGACGCTATTATTGTGCCCATCGGAGGTGCAGGTCTCTGCTCTGGCGTTGCGCTGGCAGCGAAGGTACACCCATTGTGTGCTGTACGTGGCAGTTGTAAAAGCGAAGCATTATGTACTTAATTTCACCTGTGTATGTTCGCGCAGTCAGCTCAGCCGGGTATCAAAGTTTTTGCGGTGGAACCCGTCGGTGCCGCGGACGCTTACAACTCCTTCCAGATGCGTCAACTGACAGGTCATACTGGCCCAGTCAACACTGTGGCGGACGGCCTCCGCACGACGTTAGGTAAGGGTCCAGCCGATGAGCTGGTGAGAGGAAAGCAGAAGTGTTCATGCTTACCGTGTACTCTGCTTTAAATTTCTGTTGTTGCCAGGTGACAACAATTGGCCTGTCGTGCGCGACTTCGTCGATGATATTCTCCTCGTTTCTGACGACGAGATCGTGGCAGCTATGAAGCTTATTTGGGAGCGCATGAAACTGGTAAGTATGAAAGCGAACTGAAGCTCACACTGACCTTTGTCCACCGCGGAACTTCAAACCAACTGACCCTGAACATTTGCAACAGGTTGTGGAACCGAGTGGGGCCGTGGCAACCGCAGCTCTCCTCGCGAACAAGTTACCGGCATCCACAGGAATCAAAAACGTGGGCATTGTATTTTCAGGCGGCAATGTAGACTTGGAGAAGCTGCCGTGGACTCCGACTACTTCTGCCTAATTGAAAGAAGAGGCTGGATGAAGTGCGATGTGTAGTGCATTTCATTTCCGTGTTCGGTTTGCAAAACGAGCTGGTTTATAGCCCTCTAGATTCTAAAACACGTAATTCCACAGCACATACATGCCAACCAAGTACACCCACTTAGGGATTCCCCAGGCTGCTGCCTGTTGTACCTCTGGCACTGGGGTCGCGGCCTTGAGAAGTTCTTCAGCCATAGCGGAAGATTCCTCTGTTCCTGGAGTGGTAGCTTGAGTAGCACCAGCAGGGTGCTTCTCCATTTTCAAACGCTTCTTAGCAGCGGCAGGCAACGAATCGCCCTTCACCACCTTCGTTGTCTCCGGACGACGCCGAGAGGATGCTACCTCGCCTTGCAGCTGGCGCATGCTCAGTAGAATGGCCTAATGGCAGTACACATGCGAGTGAGTTTTCAGACCTGCCATCGCTTGCGTAGAAAAAGTGGACATTGCGTACCTGGTTGCTCTTAAGCAGCTCGATGCTCAGGCCAAAATTTTCGCGCGCTAAATCGTGGTGGAAGTAGCCCCCGATAGCACGGCATCCATTCAGAAAAGGTGGCAACGCCGAGTGCAGCACCTTGGTAAAGTCGTTCACCGTCATCATGGGGAACAGGTAAGCCGGCAGATGGGCACTACCGTAGATGAGGTTAAGCTCCAGAATGAGGCAAAGCACACCTCCAGTCATCGACCAGGAACGAGCCTCACGAGCCGAGTCACTCAATGTCAAGACGAAAGTGAGCACAGCCCAGATAGCGTAGTAAGTCATCGATCCCACCAGTGCCTCCACCTGCACAGACATCAAGTCTTTCTCTACAGCATCTTCGCCGAATCGGTCGTACAGCGGACGCTTGTTGGCATCCCCCAGCACCTACAAAGCCCAGCAGCAACACATCCTAATCTTCAGAACTGTAACAGATTTACCACAATCAACAACAGCAGACAAGTGGTGCGTACATCGAAGGCCAGACGCAGTCGATTGAAGTCTTCTGTAGCTGTTGGTGATGGATTCTTGTCAGGATGAAGCTCCACGGAACGTTGTCGGAAGGCTCGCTTGATGTCAGTGAAGGAGGAGTCCCGGCTGACGCCTACGACGTGGTAGAAATTGCTGCCTTGGGAGTGGAAATCATACGTCTGTAATTGTAGTTTAGTTTCATACAATAACAGTAATAATAATAATAATAAAATAAATGGTCACTAGAATTAACGTACGATGGTGATGATTGCTAGTGCTAATAGGAAGCCCACGGCGTAGTAGAAAGCTCGACGTTTGGAGAAGCGTCCAGGTTTGAGGATCCACGATGTGATGGGTGAGATCACGAACATGTGCAGAAGGAGGTTCTGCGACGAGTCTGAGTTGCTCATGGCTGTTTCTTTAGCCTTGGAAGAGAGGTCCTGGTGGGCTGGTCTCCGTTTGTGCTGCTGGACGTGTACGTGGCAGATGAACGAGTGATTGGGTTGGGTGATGGGAAATCAGAACAGCTGGGAAACAAAAACTGAATCAAATGTCTTGGTTAATCTAAACTACCATTTGTTTATTAAGACTACAAACAACATACAAACATTAAGTTCAGTAAACTCATTTAAAATGGCTACAGGCAGTCCCACACATAGATGCATATTCAATGGATAACAATTCAAGGTAATGACCTTCTTTTCGACTTTTCGACTTTTCGACTTTGCGAAGTGGTGGAGTGGTGGAGTGGGGAGTATCATCAGCAGCCTATCGAAGCAAACTAATGCCCCCACCACGACAACATGCACTCCATCGGGCAAAAATTGGCATTGACCACACTTGCCTTTCGTCGGCTTCGAATCGACGATGCGTGATATCCATTTGCAGGCCATTTCGCCTGTCCCGGTTTCCTCATGAGCTGATCACCGACGCCTTGTCCCTCCCGCATTTCGATTTGCGATCCTAACGCTCCCATGCAGTAGTCCTAGTAGTTTCACGTTTCATTAGGTGAAGCGCAATGCTGATTGATTCTTGGCGTTGATATGAGGGGGATTAGCGCGACTTGATGGGCTCCTCACTAGCACCGCCATCAGTACTAGAGAGCACCAGGCCCATGATGGGAGTCTTTAAAGCCGGCAGTGACGCGTATGAGCGCCCAAGTGGCTTTTGAACAGGCGCTCTCAACGTCCACGTGATTGAGTCCACATGGGACCCGACGTGCTGTTCTCGAATAAGCTGTTATAAGTCTTCTTGAAATTCAAGACTTGAATGACAATGCGAGGGTGGACCAGCACTCGGATCAAATAATCTTGAAAAGCAGTGAACGTAGGGTCACGACATCTGACACGCGCAAACGCGCGCGGGTATCCACACTGAGGGTAAAAAGATATGTTTGCAACACCTTTACACCTTTCTTTGCTACCTATTGCGCAGCATTGGCTTGCCGACGAAGCAGAAAACTCTGACACGCAATTCTGGATGGCACAAATGGTACGAGCCTTCCTTACAAGGAACGTTTAGTGCGCATAGTGTTCTCAACTTGCAATGGCCTTGAAGTGCAAGGCTGCCAGCTGGCTCATATCCCAAAGATACGCACACAATCGCCGGAACTGCTCCAATACGCCTGGTGTCCGTCTTGCTGTTTGCATTTCCTCCATGGTGCCAAAACAGGGTTCACCATCTGCGGTGGCACGGGTGTCTTCTATGTATAATCTCCCGAACACATTCGTCTCGGTCATTTTCGTCTGTGAAGGTCTCTGAGTCGATGAGCACGCACTCACCTAGCGTTGACCATTGTCAGCATTCGCGTTTCCAACGTCATGGGCACAGATGAATGCCACTCCCCTACTGATTGGTCCAAACCTGTGTGTTAAACCAGAGCAGTGACATGTCATTATCACTATGCTATATCGTAATTTTGATATGTCATAGTTAAATTCAGTTATTTTTGTCATAACCTTTTATTTGGCATACTGTACATATGACGTCGCATCCTGAAGCGCCAGGTCAATGGCGCGTCATTTTGGGAGATGGGCACACCCTCCGGTTCGAGGACGTGGCTGCCGGGGCTTGGGCTCACTCTGGAATTGGCCTCGAAGCGCGCAACCGAAAGCTCCCGGACTCGATCGCCTGCCCACCTCATCACTAGACCAATTGCTGGACGTCAACCATGGAGAAAGTAAACACCACCACGACCACGATGACACAACTACGTGCGCACAACACACGCGATTTGATCGCTGCGGCAGCCCCAAGGTAGCGCGTACGCACCAACAAAGCATCTTTCAGTCCATGTGGATCGGCGCCACCGCCGGATGGGAGGCATCATCGCCGTGTACCCAGTAGACGTCGTCAAGACCCGCATGCAGAACAGCCGCGTAGCTACCAGCGCTGTCAACACACTCACGACCATCTTCCGACAGGAAGGCGTGGGCTCCTTCTACAAGGGACTGGGTCCTCAACTCTGCGGAACTATCCCAGACAAGGCCGTTTCTCTCGCTACTCGTGAGTTTGTCAAGAGCTTCTTCGACAAACCCAATGAGTTCAAGGCCTCGCTCACTTCTGCTGCCGTCTCGGGCGTCATGCAGTCGGTCGTGATGAACCCCGTGGAGGTGGTCAAGGTCCGTATGCAATTGGACAGTACACTCAAGCCATTTGGAGTGATCCGTGAGGTCGGAATGCAGGGACTCTACCGCGGCTACTCGGCCTGCTTGGTGCGTGATGTCATGTTCGCTTCGATGTATTTTACGCTCTACGATATGTCCAAGAAGAAGCTGGGCGTCGAGGATGGCACGTCACTGGGTTGGTCCATGGTCGCAGCCTCGGCTGCAGGTATCCCCGCTGCCTTCATGTCGACGCCGTTGGACCTAATTAAGACTCGCATGCAGTCGCGTGACGCTACAGTCAAAGGGTTTATGAACACGTACAGGCAGGTTTCTGCTGAGGGCGGCATGAGCGCACTTTTCTCTGGGTGGGGTCCGCGTGTGAGCAGAATCGCGCCGCAGTTCGGTATCGTGCTTGTGAGCTTTGACTGGCTGTCTCACCGTTTCAGCCAGTCAATTGATGTCATCCCGGAGCCAGCTGACGCCGACGCCTACGCCGATTACTGAGCACATGGAGCTACCAGAATTCCCCTCCCCTAATAGTCGTGATGGCAATGTGCCCTCAGTCACAGATTTTCTACAGAGAAACCACAGCATAACATACGATCAACCTTCTACACTACAGTTCACGTTAACCTATCAGAAAAATACACCAAGGCACTTTTGCCTTGCGTCAGTTCCTGCAATGCGTTCTCAATATTTGAGCCATGGATGATTGGCTCCTGCTAATCTCGCAGCCGGACTCCAGGCACAGTCATCAAGAATTCGTGAGTATCTGTGTGTCGTTCTTAAGCACGATATCTCCCAAGCCTCAGCGGTTGTCAAATTGGGCCAATATCTACACAAATGGTAGCTAGAACTCTATGGATACTTTTCATCGTATAATGCAGGGCTCAAATGGTTAACGCAGTTATCTAGTGCATGTAAAGCTAGCTCAATGCTCCCAGTCCGTCAGGATTGGGCTCTATTGCGTCGCTTAGGCCTCCGCAGCCAGCCACGCAAGCTCCGGCTTACCTGCCGCCTTAGCGAACGCCTTCGCGTCCAGGAACACGTCGACGTTGGCCTTGAGCGACACCTTTGCGGTCATACTACGCGCAGTGACCGACGCGTCAGCAGATTCCAGAGCAGCCTTCACGTCATCGAACTTCATAGACGCTACAAAGGCCGTGAATTCATCCACAGGCATGGTGACAGCGTGCTTGGCCAACACGTCTGCGGGCGCAAAAGCACGGCAGGACGCGCAACGACGATACTCACGCTCGAGTCTGCGAAAGAAGCCTCCTCACTTACGATCGTCACACTGTGCTCAGGTTTCAACGACATCGGCGCAGGGGCCGTGCCAAGCGTAGATGCGATCATGGGCAGGAAGGACTGAATAGCAGTAGTGATCGGGCCCTTCTCCCCTTCTCCGAGAAGTACACATGGATCTTGTCCTGCACTACCAGGCCGGCCTTCTTACGCAGCTTCTGTACGCGCGTGATAACCTCACGCGCACAGCCCTGCATCTTCAGCTCCTCGTCTTCACGAGTATCGATGACAACCATGAGGCTTCCATCTGCTGACACATCGGCCTCATAGATCTTTGTGTCACCCTTAAACTCGCGCTTCACCAACAGGTCGTCGCCTGTCAGCTCATGACCATCCAGGGTCACGCTGCCGCTGGACACGTACGCAGCTACATCATCGTGTGTCATCTGCGCAATCAGCTTCTTCACACCCGAAAGCGCCTTGCCGAGACGACGTCCTAGCGCACGGCTGTTGGCCTCGGCCTTCAGCACACACCATTCCTTCTCGTCAGTTGAGAACTCGAGGTCACGCATGTTCAGCTCATCGTGCAGGTACGTCTCCAAGTGGCGAAGGCCCTCCAGTGTCTTCTCCTTGTTGGACACCACGATGACCTTCTTCACCGGGTTCTTCAGTGAAATCGTGCGGCGTTCACGCACGACACGGCCCATCTCGACCACGCTCTGTAGATTCTTCATGAGAGCCTCCACATCCTCGTCCACACAGCTGGCATCAAAGTCCGGCAGCATCAGGAAGTGAACACTGGGAGATACACCATCGGCATCCTCGGCCAGGTCCTTGCCAGCACCGTTGACGACATTCGGGTGGAACTGACGCAGGAACTGGTACATGTATTCTGTGAAGAACGGCGTGAAGGGCGCCATGATCTTGGCGAGGTTGTACTGCACCTCATAAAGCGCCGAGAGTGCGACAGCAGCCTCCTCACTGCCGGCGCTGCCTTTAAGACGCGGGCGGTTAAGACGCACGTACCAGTTGGTAAGTTGGCCAACGAAACTCACCAAACGCGGTACCACCGTGTACAGACGGTACGCCGTCATCTCCTCGTGCACAAACTTGATGAGGTTGTGCAGCGCAGCAATGATCCAAGCATCCATCACGTTCTTCGAGGCCAGAGCCGCCTCACGGTTAGGTACAAATGCAACACCCGTCTCAAGCTGCAGACGAGTAGCCTGCTGGGCGAAGAAACGAGCCGAGTTGAACCATGGCAGGAAAATTTCGCGGATAACACCAAGCACACCCTGCGCCTGAAACTTGAGCGGCTCAGCACGCACCACCGGCGAGTTGATCAGGTAAAGACGAAGAGCGTCGGCTCCGTACTTCTGCAGAATCTCCTCCGGGTCTGTGAAGTTCCTGAGACTCTTACTCATCTTGCGGCCATCCTCAGCCAACACTAGACCGTTCACGATCAGGTTTTTGAAAGCAGGCTTGTCAAACAGTGCCGTCGACAGCACCATCAGAGTGTAGAACCAGCCACGGGTCTGGTCCAGGCCCTCAGCCACGAAGTCGGCAGGGAAGTTGGACTCGAACTTGGCCTTGTTCTCGAATGGGTAGTGCTGCTGGGCGTACGGCATAGATCCACTCTCGAACCAGCAGTCAAACACTTCAGGTACGCGGCGAAGCACGCCCTTGCCCTTCTTCGACGGGATCGTTAGATGGTCAATAAACTCACGGTGAAGGTCCGATACCTTCTCGCCTGTCAACTCCTCCAGCTCGGCGATCGAGCCAACACATACGACCTCCTCGTAGTCCTCGCTCACCCACAGAGGCAGTGGAGTTCCCCAGAAACGGCCACGCGAAATGTTCCAGTCCTTGCCATCCACCAGCCAGTTGTGGAAGCGCTTCTCCTGCACAAAGCTCGGCACCCAGTACGTCTCCTTGTTATTGGCCACAATGCGGTCGCGAATGCGCTCCACGTTCACGAACCAACCGGGGATAGCACGGTAGATCAGCGGCGTGCCCGAACGGTAGCAGAACGGGTAGCTATGCACTTCCGTGCCCTTGGACACGAGACGATCATGGTTCTTGAGGTACTGGCAAATCACATCGTCCGCCTTCTTCACATGCAGACCCTTCACGAGTGGCACGGCGTCCGTAAACACACCATTGTCATCCAGCGGGTCCGGCACCGAGAACTTGTCGGAAACACCGTCGCGCACGCACACGCGGTAATCGTCCTCACCGTACGTCGGAGCATTGTGCACAATACCAGTACCACCCGAATCGGACACGTAGTTGTCTGAGAGCACTCGGAAGGCATTGGGCCAGTCTTTGTAGCAGTCGAACAGTGGCACGTACTTCTTGCCGACAAGGGTCGCCCCCTTCATCTTCTCCAAAATCTCATACTCGCCACCCTTGTATCCCTTCTTGGTCATCTTGGGGTACACTTGGCACAGACGTGCCTCGGCCAAGATGTAAAACTTCTCCGTCTTCGTGTCCTTGACCTTGACGTAGTCCATGGTCGCATTCACACACAGCGACAAGTTGGACGGCAACGTCCAGGGCGTGGTAGTCCAGGCCAAGAAAGCGACCGTCTGGTCTTCCACCAGTGGGAAATTGACAATAACTGACGGATCGGGAGTGTCGCGATAGTCCATGTTAGCTTCAAAGTTGGAGAGGGACGTCGTGCAGGCCGTCGAGTAAGGCAAGATCTTGTACCCACGGTACACCAGGTCCTTGTCGAAGATGGTGCGGAAGACGTTCCAGACACTTTCCATGTACCACGGTTCCATCGTCTTGTAGTCGTTCTTGCAGTCAATCCAGCGCCCAATGCGCTTCACCACCCGCTCCCACTCGCTTGTGTAGCGCTGGACAATGCTACGACACTCGGCATTGTACTTGTCAATTCCCATTTCCAGTACTTGTTCCTTGGTCGTCACTTGGAGTTTCTTGTTAATCTCATTCTCCACAGGAGACCGTGACAGTCCCAGCCAAAGCGACGCTCAACGTAGTGGCCCGTCTGATGGGCATAACGAGTCACTGTGTCCTTGATGGTACCAGCCAGAATGTGTCCGTGGTGGGGGAGTCCTGTAGCGAAAGGGGGTCCATCGTAGAAGGTGAAAGGCTTGCGGTCCTTGGACAGCTCCAGCGACTTGTGGAAGGCGTTGAGTTGTTCCCAGAGCTCCAATATTTTGACCTCTTCGTCCGGGAAGGAGATGCGCTCGGGCAGAGACCTAGAAGCGGCCGAGTCTTGTGCCATCGGTTGCTACGCTTAGCGGACTTAGTGGTGCGTGTGCTGATACGTTATGAAATGAGGTCTATGGCTGGTCAGGGAAAGCTATTGGTGGGAAAGCTACAGATGGGAAAGATCTCCTGGATACAAATTTTGACCAATGGGAGGGATAGTGACTCATTTGGAATAAGGGATTGGCAGAAATAAACTGCGCTGGGAATCGCTTACTGAGGCCGTTAACAAGCAGTTGACGGACGAAGAAGCTCGAGAATTGTGAATGAAGGTGTAGTCACCGGTTTTCAACACCATTGACGATGATTTATTGAGAGCGACGATTGATAGTATCGCCGATGGAAGACTTTCACATCTCATGTTGTATCTAACGCACGGTAAACGTTCAGCAAACCGCAATAAGAGCTGAACCACAACGCTTCTAGTTATGGCCTCAGATTTTGATCACACAAACTGCATCGCAGCCTGCACAATTCAGTGAGAGCATCCGCTGCGTGAACAACTGCACTAGTTGTCAACAGCATGTCTATACTATGAATTGGATGTGTGTCATTCGAAATGCAATGACTGAACATCGATCGACTTGTTCGTTTATCAAGTTGGTATTGTTCGTCACCGTATTGTTTTGCGACTGCTGCAGTTTATCGCTAGAAAACGCCAACCGACAAGTTGTCCGAGTTGAAGGGAACCTCAAGTCGTTAAAGGTCGCCCATCATCTTGTTTGCCCAATCACTGCCTCTAGTAGAGGCTCTACCCCGTAGTAGTCCAGAACGTAGCCATCACATCTCGCCAGATGGAAAGGACCTGGTTGCCTTTCCCTGTTCTCTGGACCTGCTCGCTTACAGCTCCGAGTTCACGTGCTGGGGAGCTGATAAAACCAAGAGAAACACAGAGGACTGAACGTCTGTCAGTCCAACACAATACATTCACTACCCGACTCTCTATCTCAAGCGCAAGTCAAAAGCAAATCCAACTATTGGACCGATGGGTCTACGAGACTCCACCAAGAAACTACTGCGGAAGATCAGCGGCCGGGACAAGAAACAGGAAGAAGCGCAGCAGCTGCAGCCTGTCGCGTTAGCAGGTGCCAGCAAACGCTCCACGACTCGTTCGGATCTCTGCAGCTCGTTTGCTGCTACAGTCGTGAGTCGAGAGGAGCTGGAAGGGCGACGAAAGGCTCTGAGCGACGGCAGTGCGCCCTCCGCTCCCTGGGAGCAGTGCGGCATGTGCACACGCAGCTTCGTGGCCAACACCAGTCGCTACGCAGGCTTCTGCTCGCTCGACTGCAAGTCGGCGTCGCTCTACAGTCAATCAGCGAGGGTCTACCGAGGACGCTACAAATCGTGACAATCAGGAGCTCATTTAAGCAGCGCTGGGGATCGATTTTGCAGAAGGAAAACAGTGAGTGACCGCAGTGTAGTGTAGTGTAATGTTGTAGTCGTACTGGTAGTCCGTCGTATAGCGTGTCGCTTAAAATTTCCACCTGCAGTTCATTCCCACCACAATATTGAAGAGATTAATCTTTGCCTTTATCCCAATCTGTCTTGGATGGTGTTATACAGCACAGTATTCTACTGTTCACGGTGTGCCGCTGGCCAGACATTGTGTTCTGCGTCGTGAGCTGCGATCGAAGAGGCATCGGATTCCGAGTCGCTGCTGTCGTCCGAATTCTCGTCACCTGCTGCTTCTTGGTTTTCATCGCCTTCATCCTCCTCATCATCATCTTCACTGCTATCACTTTCGTCGTCGTCACTATCATCTTCGTCTTCATTGCCATCGCTGCCTTCCTCGTCGTCACCTCCGCCGTTGAGCTCCTCCTCCGAGAACATCAGTGTGCGGCATGTAGGACACACAATGTTGCTGCAGCACGAGTAAAGAGACAACAGAGTGCGTAAGGATCTGTTGAAATCTAAGAGATATACCAGCTAGTCGCTCGTACTGGTGCTTGACATATTCCTTGAAACAGGTCGCGTGCATGACGTGGCCGCACGGCAAAACGTTCACACTTTCCAGCGAATCGAATGTTACCTACAGCATCAGCCAAACTTAGCATCGGCAACAACACCCACAAACTAAGGAGCACAGTTAAGCACGCCTTACGTCAAGACAAATGGGACATTCTCTATGCATTGAGCCCTCCAGACACTTGTGCTTGGCCTCGAGGGAGTGTGGATAGCAGCCACAACACTTGACACAGTGATAATAATTCTCACGACCTCCAACACTGTCAATAATAACATAATAACCACATCATAGTTAGTGTATAGGACCCCATGGACATCCTCATATAGCCAGCCTTCAGCCAACTCACCGACAGATTCCGCACTGGTCGCAGTGGAACACCTTCTTCTCTGGGCCTGCATCGTCAAATAAGTTGCATACAGGACAGAAGTAGGCGGCCATACGCTCGTTGCAGTCGATGCAGTCTTGAGCGCACTGTAATAGGAACAAGTACAAAATGCACAGCAAAAGGCTCAGTATTAGACTCACAGACGGACAGCAAGACCAATGTAGACTTTACTTACAGGTTGCTCAGTCTGACACAAGTCACAGCGCATCTGGCGGATGGCATGACGGTCGATTTGATGGTCCTCTTGGAACTCTTCGTCATGGCAGAGTCTACAGCCGACCCAATTCTTACAACACTCGGCCAGGACGTGACACCGCCGTCCGTAGTGAGGACACTTTGCGACCGACGCCATCACTGTCAATGGTTCTGCAAACTGAAAGTTCGCTTTAGTGACATACGTACTTAATTGAGTAAATAAGGTATCTCAATACTTCAACGCTGTAGACGAGCAGTATGTTTGTTAGCAGAATTCACTTTAGTTTATGCTAGACATCTTATCCGAAATTCCTCATGGAGGTCTCGAAACTATGAGCGAAGCAGTTGGTGAAGACATTCAAACAGCCTCCCCATCGGCAAAGGAAGTATTCAGTCCTCTTGTACGTGCACCATCAGTAAAAATTATACGATTCTTCCGGTCTACGAGCGACGAGGAGCTGTCCAAGTTTTTGCAAGATAACTGCTCTCCAGCTTTGAGACATCGGCTTCAGGCATTAACGGCATAAGCGTCTCGTGGAGAAGGCGACGGCGAAGGCAACAATGCTGTGAAAACAGGGTCTTTCACACCCATCACGATGGGCTCATAGATTACTCAATATTGCTCAACGGCTTCAAATACCCATACAAATTCACTACCTTGTGGTGAAAAGCGTAGAAAGTTATAGCAGCTAAGTTGGCTAGCTAGACAAAAGTCCTAAATCGCGGTCATTGTCCTCCACTCTTCTGCTGCGTCTTCGTAGAACGACTGGAAAAAGGGGAGACGCAGCCTTGCCACAATGTTTCCCTATACATCGTTGCTTCTCACCTGCACTAAGTACAAATTCGCTTTGAACCTACTCCCACATTCTTCTCAACATACAGATCGTATTTCATCTCAAGCCCTTGAATAGAAATAGTAGTCGGTAAAGCTGACACGAACGCAGGTTCCAGGCCATCTTTTCGAAACCTGGGTTCGTCCGTCAGGAGGAGAAACTCGCTCATCCTCGCAAGTGGAACCACAAAGCACACCTCCACAGCATCTATCCATACTGAGCCGTTCTGGGATACAATGAACTGGGACAAGAGCTGTATGAAGAACTCGATTTTGAATGAATGGGTCGTCGAGCACATCATTTGAACAAAACGAACTAGCATCTTCTTCGTGAAGCTCACTTGCTTGGCCTCCATGTTGCCATCCTCCAACTCACAGGACTTAATGTAGACAGCGTCGTAGCCACATTGATTCCACAATTTGGGGGCCAGCCACTGCTCAGACTGACCCAAGGATATGTCACCGCGCGGATCGAAGCGCTTGACCTGTGTCCGTTAAGTTGAACGGCAGTCCCTTGTCCTTGGTCGAAAGCAGTTCCTCCCTCGTTGCTGTGTCCAAGATAAATAAATTCGGTAATCTCGGGAGTACGCAGTCATCTAAATGGCATCAAATTCAATTTCAAATTCGGTTCCCCGCTTGGGCGTAACGTGTCTTCCACGTGCTTCTCCATATGATGGATGTAGCTCTCACTCTCATCTGGCTCAATTGATCTTGTCCAAGTTCTCTACATTCTGCTGCTCCATATCTTCTGAGCGAGTGAAAGATAAATACACGAGCGGAAACTTCGTCAACGTGTTCCAAATGTGATGTTATCTAATTTTCACATTTATCGGACAATTTGATTGGTCAGGTATTGTCATATTTAACAAACATAACCTCATATTTCGCTGCCATGGAGCAGGAAGCGCGAGCGCAGCAGCCGCAGCAAGGCTCCAGCTTCGAGCGATCGGCAGCTCGCGCTGACGACGTCTCTGTCTTCTCTGGCGGTCTCCGCCTCTGATAAGGTCTTGTCTCGAGCTCCGAGTATGGAAGAAGGCGTCAAGTTCTCTGGTGGCATTGTGGCAGCTCTGCTGGCCATGCGTTATGCTGGTAGTTTACGCTCTGCCTGTGCCTTGGGGCTTCTCTCGGGACTCTTCGCCCATTCATTGTATGCGGATGTCCTGAAGAAAAGAGACGGCGAAGAGAGCGACGGACGGTGGAGGAAGCAGCAGCAGGAGAAGGAGAAGAAGAAGATAAAGAGACTGCAGACAGCTGAGGATCAAACACTACCGCATAAAGTTATTATATTGTTGTTTCACTCTACAGACTGAGATTTAAGTCATGTGAGAGCTTGTAGGGGTTCTGCAGTAGGAAAAGTGGTGGATGTCAGCTATGCAGGAAGAAGAGAACTGGGTGAATGAGGCGCCCGAGAGGTTGATGGTGAGCAGTTGCGTGTCGGAGGAAGAAGTGCCAGTAACTGTAAACAGTGTTGAGATACACGAGGCTGGCATGATGATGGTGGAATATTTACACAGAAGCTGAAAGGCACGGAATAGACCGCGTGGGTATTGAGGGAGGAACTCCTCAAGTTCGTGGCGAACGCTGAAGGAGCAGGACGGGTGCACGCACCAACTGAGCAGCATCGACAACAGCTCGACATATTCTGGAGGAGCCATATTGGAGTCTTCATTGCTGGTCTTCTTTGCAAAGAGTTGGAACACCAACACCTTCAGTTGTTTTGAGTTTTGGCTGTTTTGACCATCGCGATGTTGCTCGAACCACAGCTGAAGTTTCGTGAAATCCTCGGTGGATAGAACGATGTCATCGTTTGTCAACTGACCACCTTGGAGTTGGAGCTTTACAGCTGGTAGCCTTCGCGCTTGCTCCAGGTAGTCCAGGATATCTTCGAGTGAGGGCACCCCTACAAATTGAATGCACAACAGTGTCCACACGAACTTCCGCCACGACACCGCTCCACTAGCTGAACACTGCTGGAGCGTGACTGCTGCAACCGCACTTGCGTCTTTCCAGCACGCAGGAAAATCTTGCTGCGCTGTGACTTCGAGGACTAGTGCGACGAAGACATCACTTGCAATCCCCGCGCCTCTAAAAGCCCCTGCTGCAATCGGATCGGACATCTCCCAGTTTCTACAGGCAAGTACGAGGCTACCAAGCTGTCGTAATGAGAGAAATGCATCCTTTTGTGCTCGTGGCAAGCGTGCTGCGACGTCTGACACTGACTCAAGTGCTAGTTCATGCAGTGGCCATACTGCGTGACCATGCGTTCGAATGTCTACCATCACCTGCACCAGCGCTTTGTCTTTGGACTGATTGTCATCTTGAACGGACCGTTGCAGACGCATAACGTCGTTCGTGTAAAGCTGTCCTGTTGTCTGCCTCAGTTGGTCCGCAAAGCGACAAAGTATCGTTATTCGTTGGAGTAGCTGCGTGATTTCCTGTGTGGATACATTTGTCTCGCTCAGAGCGTACTGCTGTTCGGGGAGTTCATCAACCAAACGGAAAGCATACTTCAATGCGATTTGGCCTAGAATGGCCACCACCTCTGCCCCAGCAATTTGTGCAAACTCTCCGCCACCTGCTCTATCACCGCCCAGCTCGGCAGCAGCTTTCATTGCTTCTCTCGGAAGTATTTTCAAGAGAATCACCTCACGTCCGGCATCTCGAAAATCATCTTTGAGAAAAGGGATGGAGTCATATAGTTGGGTGCGGATTACCTCCATTTTTTTCATAGTGTGCTCCATGAGAAAGAAGCAAATCGGGGAAGGCATTGATAAATAACATCAACAGCCCCAATCACTTGCGGCAACGGGTCTTTTGCCAATTCGTCCACGAAATCGTTGCCTGCCACACGATTGGAATCTGCCATGTCACCTAAAGACACCTCGAGCTCCGTCAAAATGCGCTAGAATAACACAAGGCAAAGCGTGTCAATATGATAGAACTCAATGCACTCAGCGAGATTTTGTTCATACCTCTCGGGAAGATAGAGATACGGCAGCTCTCAGCTTCGTCGCTGCCTGGTCCACAAAAGCCTGGAACGAGGTAGCACCATCGTTTTGAAGCTCACTTTCCAAGTCCTGCTCGGCCATTACAGCCAGCGCTGAAATCGCATGAATTACTGACCGTATCGTTGCCATGGGCCCACGAATCTTACGAGATAAAGTTTCATCCATCTACAGTCCGCAATACGCATACATGAGGGTTAAAACATCAGGCACAAGTTGGTCGACAGTGTTATTGACTCACCTTGTGCAATATGCGCACGAGCTCCATGAATGCATCATCAGCAATGGTGATTTCTTTTGAGGCTTGCATCCACAGTACCCGATCTACGAAATTCATCGAGCCGCGCCTTCTGTCACGTTCATCTTTCAGCTGCTCAGGAAAATCTGCATCTCCGCACTCGATTATTGCTGGGACTCCTCTATGAGGGGCCTGCGTGAAAATATCGATGCACAAATGCATGGTTTCGACAATCACATCACGATGCAATCCAGTTCGTTTGAGCCGGATATGACGCGTGGTTTGCCCCCAGTAGTTTTCAGGCTCGCTCGTTGGTCATCAGTACGAGCTCTCTGCTCTTCATCGACAAACTTTCGTTGAGTTTCTGCTTGAAGTAGCTTCAGTGAAGCAGGATTGTCAACCAAACCGGGTACGGAATCTGACGTCTGCAGAGGTTTATCTGCATCAGTAGTATGTGCCGAGAGAACTTGGTCTACCGAAATTGAAATCACACAATCCCATGCAGTAACAACAGCCGGAGTGGCTGGTTCTTCCGGTGTTTCTGAATCTCCCTCTTGTGTTAGAGATCCCTTTGGATCACTTTCCTCGGTTGGAATATCTACCAAGATGGCTTTCTCCAGAAGCTTGGCTTCATCTACCGTCCTGCACAATAATGGGAATTGCGAAGAATTAGCAGTGTAGGATCAGCTTGCGCTTTGCATTTGACATGGTAGTACCTTGGGAAATTGTGTAGAATACACCCTCCAGCCAAGCTCGACGTGCTGTCTTCAGATGACAGGGCCAAAGCTTCTCGTCGGAATAAGGAGATGGTCTTAGTGATAATTTCTATGGCCATCACATCCGGAAGAACTGCATTCTTCTGTCGGAGACTCAAGATTTTGACACCGAAAGCGCCCAGTTCTCGCTGTTGTCAGCATTACACCAATAGACACAGCGTCAGCAAATAAAATAATCCTATTCATCACTGGCGCTGCAATTGAAATAAACATACCTCACGATCGCTGAGTGCCGCTAGTTGATCTCCTAGTTTTTGCTGATCGGCGCTCATTTGCACGCACTCATCCACCACCTGATCGAGCTGCAGAAATGCCAGCTGATGCTCCACTGAGACGCGTCGGGCAAGTTCCACACCCGATTCATCCTCCGTGAATACACTTAAAACCACAAATGAACGAGGACCATTCCAGCACGTATCAAGCGCTACAGGTGGGTGTTTACACTTCTCAGCCAATAGCTCAATATCGGGCCTGGGGTTGTATGTCGTTAGTGGTGACTGAAGAGGCAGCGTCGACCATACCTCTGCAATCGACAACAAGTTGGCAACTGACGCATCAAGGCCGTAGCGCAATTCCTGTCCACCTTGTTCGTTGATGATCGACTGAGAGGGGTCGCTTCAAGAAATATCTCTTTCTTCAGCGCCTCCACGTCGACGCCATCGCAATCACTGCAAACGACACACAACATAATTACTTTTCGCGTTAGTCTCTCGTTCTACATGTAGTGATTTTTCGTACCCCATATCACTGAAACCAGACCTGGGCGAGACAATCGCAGTAGTTAACGAAATTAGTCGTTCCACCGCATCAGAGCAGACATCTAAAGCGCGTAGTTGCTCTCTCTTTCGTGATGCTGACCGGAGCTCTTCTAGTAACTTCATATCTTCTTCACGCTTTATACTGCCAGATTCCCGCAATCGCGCATAGTGCTCCTCGAGTGCTGCTTGTCTGACTGGAATATACTTTTCGTGGACATTAACAGCGGGCTCGCTGTCATCTGTGCTCACCAGAACGAGGGTATCGTCGTTTTCGGTACTCAAGGGGATTTGGTTATTAAGATCAGGACTCTGCATGTCTTCTGTTTCGTGATCATCGTGACGCTCAATTGACTGCAGCATGACACGAATCGACCGACAACACAAGTGAGCCACAAGCTATACTACCAAATGCTACCACACAATTTGAGATCACCTTTTTCTGCATTGCGAGCGCTTTTGCCGCCTCATACGACGATCTTTCTCTGCTGCTAGCTGCGCTTTGCGTCGTTTACGCAGCTCTTTCATCATCTTGATATTGTTGGAAGGCCGGAAGTCGAGATCCTCGACACGTTCCTCGAGGCCCCGGAGATGTGCGAGAGATCCAGCATCATTTGCCGGTATTGCCCGAAGTGATTGCTCTGTGGCACCGGACGTTAGGCCTAGTCTGTTCATATTCCTTTCGAACCCCACAACCCCAGCAGCTCCATCTTGTTGGCTTTCTGCCAGCTTAATTTCGGCGTTGATTTGCTGTCGTGCTTGCAAGGTCAACTCAAGCCTCAGATTATTGCGCTCAGTAGCCAGGAAAGTCCGCTGCCTCGGCATATCCACGACGATGGAAGTAAGTCCCATGAACTTAACTTTACACATTAACACTACTCACCTGGGTATCCTTCCACTTCTCGCGATGCTCCTGGTCCCAATCTCGCATGAACTGTGCCTTCTCATGGAGGTGAGTACGTGCAGCAGTGTATCCCGCTGCTGATTCCCCGTTCTTGGTAGTTCTAGTTTGATGGTCAAGCTAGAGGAATAAACATCGTGTTAGCAAGACCAAGAAATTACTGACCGCGTACCTCTCAACTTACGTCATTCAACTTGTTTTCTGCGGTCCACTGGGCTTGCTCAAATTTACGCAAGTGTACGGCCATGTCAAAACCTTTATCGAAGCGAATTTCGGTAGGGTGGAATTTCTGCATCATGGACACCCCGAAGCGCTCTTCAACATCACGAGGTGGAACTTTCGATTCAGCAGCAACTCGTGCTTTTACTGATTGTTCAAGAACTTTCACTTTCGTTTTGCCGTTGTTCACTGTGCCTTTCGGGCGCGGACGGAGGAAATCCTTGAGCTGCAAGAGGAACTGGAGCACAACCGAGCGGTCCTCCATCATAATAGCTCGACGTGTGCTCATGGAAAATGGCACACCCAAAGCTCCAAACCTCTGCTCTAGCAGTTCCATGTTGCGTATCTTGACTGCTGTGCTTGAGGTGTCCTCGTAGTTCTCGAATTGGGGTTCCAGCCCTTTGAGATGCAACACCTCTGCAAAGATGTATCCATTGCTGAGGTCCCGCTCCAGCACCTCCACCTTCCGATGCAACTTCATCTCCTCATTCAGCCACCGCAACATCAAAGAGCTCATGTCAGACTTGGGGACATACGCGGAGAGCCTTCGTGAATGACCTCAAACCGACGCCTAGCCAGAAATATGCACAACAGCTATCGCCGAGCTACTCGTCACTACTGCCGTTATGAGGTGGCAACAGATAACCTCAGTTCATCCTGTCAACTCAATCCATACAGACATAGAAGAACTACCACTTATACCAGGTAACCTTTAGTACGCGTGTGCAAGAAAAGCAAAGCCCTGGGTACTTTGGCTTCGTGATGACAACGTACGCCATGAATCAACACCAGTCACAATGGTCAAATGTGCTTGGTCAGCAAGAGTTGGTATTGATTGTAGTGTTACATTTGTTGACCATACGGTTCATGCAGTCCAGCTTCTGACGGCGTGGCATGGGAGACCTCCGCGTCCAAGCAGTCAGCTGGATAATACGCTGCTCCAATAGCTTCTCGTTCCACAGCAATGTATCTAGCGAGAAGCTGCAGCAAATAACAGCAACACAATCAATGAGACAAGTACCAATTCCACTTCACAGCAGCCACTCACCCTCTCGGTGCGTCTTCTTCACTATACACTGCAGACTCCACACTCTGCTGGCTACGAGGGTGTCCGTGACGCAACGGTACATACCCTACGGACATCAATTTACCATGTTAACACAGCTACTAGCAGCATCAATTCTTGAAGGCTCTTACCTTCCGGGGGATTGAGGGCTGTCCGATGCTGGTGACGACCGCCACCTCCTGATTCGGGTAGAACTTGGCCCACTTGTCACTAGTGTAGAAGCCCACGCCGTCGCTTGTGACATCTTCAGTCTGGTTATCCGCAGCAGAAGGACTATGCCTGCTGCTGTTGTGGTTTATAGATGACGTCTCTGTTAGTTTGGAAGAAGCTTCTTCTGGCGGAGAAAGAGTTCCAGGCATCTGGAGCAGCAAGAGCAGTAGGTTAACGAGTGCATTTGATGTGAGGACACGAGGTGTCTAGTTGACGGGCAATTTTTTAGTGTTTGTAGTAGGCTAATACGTCGTCATGGCGATGTTGCCATTGTTTACCGTCGTGTCAGCGTTGCCCACCTGTGGGGGCACAGAGTCCATCGTCCTTCCAGCGCGCTTTCAAACTGGGAAAAGCGCGCAATTCAGTAAAATAAATTGTAGAATATTCAAAAATAATATTTTTCTAAACGTTATAAGGCCAAACCAGAACTAATCCCAGCTGACAATGTGCACGAGCAAGCAGAGGTGACTCGACTCGTAGCCATGCATAACTGTGCCGAAGGACTCGTTACATGCGGTTTTCGGAAAACACGCCATGCTGCAGCCAGGGGTGCGCCAGCGCTTGACGCGCCGACAATCGATGTGTCGGGTCAATCTGCAGCAGAGCTCGCAAGAACTCCAGGAACTCAAGGTCTTTCGTCGGCACTGCTTCTTCTAATGGTGGCAAATGGAGTCGTGCAGCCAGCACACCGTTACCAGCTTGGTCCACAGTGAACAGCCCCGTGTCTATCAATTGGGATTGTAGTTCCTCACGAGCGACCAAGAGAGAGGCAGGAATAGGGCCTGAGAAACAACAAAACATATAAGCCAGTAGAAAGGACCTCCCAATATCAACCAAGTGGGCAGTGACCGTCCTACCTATTGTTGTCATGATCCGAGCCAGCAAAGTCTGCTCCGAGTCATTGCGAAAGAGAACTTCTCCGTGAACATCTCGGCGATGACGCACCCCAGCGACCACAGATCGATCTTCTGATCGTACAACAGGCCAAGAATTACCTGAGGCGACAAACACACAGATCATCAACTAGTTCGAACCCAAATCATATACCCGGCACAGCAGCCCAATCGTACCTCTGGGGCACGATAGGAACGCGATTGGACGTAGGATGTGAGCTCATCCGTAACAAAGCACGCCGAGCCGAAGTCGATCACCTTGATCGTGCATGAGCTAAAATTTTGGATCAGGATATTTTCAGGTTTAAGGTCGCAGTGCACTAATCCCAGTGCATGCAAAGTGTCCAGCGCCTCCAACACCTCAATCGTGATTTTTTTCAGACGAGGGATGCTGAAGTAGTTAATCACACCACGTTGCAAGAGCAAGCGAGAGAACTCATAGAGGTTGTCGCGAAGTAGCTGCCGGCACGAAAAACGGACAGTTACTAAATATCGGCACGAGGTAAACGACACCAAACACAGTACTTGCGATCTTACCTCTGTGACGATGATCAAATGTTCACGAAAGTAGAAATAGTCCAAAAGACGCACGAGATGCCGCTCGTCCACCTTGCAGTTCTGGTCGATGTAATCGAGCACACGAATCTCGTCTACTCCCTGGTCAAAATACTCCTTGTTGTTCTTGATAATTTTCAGACACACGGCCTGGTCTGTGCTTGTATCGGTGCACTTATACGTTCGGCTGAACACTGCTTCGCCGATCGCCATCTCCACCTAGATCCGGAATGCATCAGTACATTATACTACAGTACTGTACACCAACCTGCAATATATCGGACAAATGCTCACCTTGTATCGACCACCGATCACGTTCCCGGCACGAGGACGCCAGTCTTGATTGGGCTCGAACCCGGTGCGGTTTTTCTCTCGGATGATCCGAAGCTGAAACTCTTCGTATTCCTTCGGCTCGCCATCGTCATGGCTGTCATCTGAAATTTCACTCCCATCCTCGCCGTCACAAGGATCGTCTCCTCCTTGATGTCGACTGTATGAACGTTGTCAACCTTTGGCTTTGGTTTTAGTTTCTCCTCGAGAACTTCGTGGAACACCGCCGCTTGGATTTTCAGCTGCGAGGTCTCCACAAACTCGTTCGACAAGACATTTCCATTACTAAATTGCGCCATCCCAGCACCTAAGCTGTCGTCTTCATCATCTTCCATTTCAAATAGCTTGTCCTCAGTTTCAACTCCCAGATCCTCTCCGCCGGTATCCTCGCCGTCGCCATGGACATCATCCTGAAAAGTGTCATCATCGCAGACAGAACTCACCATCTCGCTGTACACCTCGTCTTCTCCGCGCACATTATTGTCTTCCTCTTGAGTGAATGCGAACTGATCCGGTTGTCGTGGCCAGAGCGCTGAGACTGGCTCACCGTCCATAGAAGCAGTTCCGGGCGAAGCACCCAACCCAAACGACGACTGTGGAGATATTGACACCCTTGCTGAGCCTGCATTCCCCAACGTAGCGTTGGCAATACTGATAGGATCCGATATCATATCATCCATCGCCGTGAGTGCGTCATCCGTCATACACAATTGGTTCACCGCCTCTGCAAGATCATTCTCATACTCGGATCCGAATCCACTGCTGCTGCTGTCACTCTCACTGTCACTTCCTTTACTATCAGCATCTTCCTCCTGACTATGCTGATAATGCTCATAAACATCCAAAGACGTCGCCGACTGCTCCTGTCCGTCCTCCTCCTCTTCGTCTTCTTCCTCGTCCACAGCTCTTCTATTTCGTTCCCAACGCTGCAAATTGTCCGCTGACAGGTTTTGCTGAAGCTTCAGAGTCTCATGTTGGTCCTGTTTCTGCTGCGTTGTATCAAAGAATCGATGCAAAAGCATGTTCTCTGCCCCCATTTCTTCCTTCAACGCCGTCCGCAGCTTCTCGTTCGTGTGGATCCTCTCCACTGCCACTGGGACGTTGGCGATGGACTCGAGGATCATGGCCAGCAGTTCCTTCTTCTCTAACTCTTTGGTTTTCTCTCGGTCCGTTGCGTCCTTCGAGCGTGTTGGCGACGTCGCAGATACCACTCGCCTTAGAAACGACATGGGTGGGTGGAACTGCTCGCCTGCAGAGCCAGATGCCACAGGGTTGAAGCTCATAGCACCATTGGAAGATACGTTACGCACTGAAGAAGTGTCCGACACGCTTCGAAACACGTGCGGAGGCCTCAGGGAGCTCAGCGGAGGCGTCGAAGACATGGCCGGAAGAAGCAGATTCCGGCCCTGTAGCTTCGAGGTCAACTGGGTTGATCTCGCAATAGAAAACAGATCTGATTGGCTAAAATTTATGTTTCTACCAATCAAAACGCCTCATTAGGCAATACGAACATGCCGCTGCTCAAAGGTTGCTGCGAGCGGAGGAACTGGGCGATGCGCGTGAAGACGCCACAGCCGAGCAGCTTTTTGCGTCGAGTATACATTCGCAGGACTTGAGGATACAGAGACGCCTGGCAGCTGCGCTTTGCAGCGCTCCATTGGTGAATATGGCGTCGATATCCACACACCAGTTGGAGCAAATGTGATGCACAACCAATGGACAATGCTTTAATGCTATTAACGTAATGACATAAGCCTAATAGTACATTGCAATGCTGTATTGTAGTCCTATGCTTGGAGATGATGTATCTGGTGCTTACAGTATTGACGTAAGGCTGTCAGGATGGTGTCTATCGGGTTATTATCTGGCTGACCACAACCGACATCGTTGCTTCATTACCAGAATTGCGTGGCTAGTGCCTTGATGGTTGCCAAGGAAGGCTGGCAGGTGTTGTTTCTAGTGAGTGATTCGAAACTAGTAACCAAGCGCCTGGCAGCAGCTGTCTCAAGACCTAAAACAGGGATGTCAACCGAGTCGGCAGCGGAGTGTCTGCACCGCGTGCGTTTCCGCCAGACTCGAAGTGTCTACGATTTATTGTGTGAGTTGGATCGTGTGCAGCAGAACTGGAAGGTATATTGCTTGAATTGGGATAAGATTGAAACGTTCGGGGACAGTGCTTTAACTGTCTGAGATGGAGCAGGAGAAGCCGGATCCAGCACGTGATGCTAGAACGCGAATTGTGGCAGTTGGGCCGCTTTGCGACTTGTTGTCGCCGTTCCAAACCGCAACAGGAATGACAACCTCCGGTACGATTATCTTTGACCCGCGTATCTTGGATGGTTGATTTAGCTTTTAGAAATGACGATTCATTGATAGGTGCGGGACTCAAGCGAATGGTGGATCTGGCGATCAAGCGACTACGAGCAACTACAAGTATCCGCATCATCGTGATAGAACCTAATTGAAGAATTCGTCCATGGAGTATTGAAAGTTGTATGGAATTTTGAAGGTCCTCAGCGCGCTGACACGCTGGTTCCAAGTCAAGTGATCATTGCGTCTCTTTAAGATCGTAGGAATGCAGCGCTTGAATATTCAGCAGCGGTTTTGATGGCTCATAACGCGTGTTTCGGTTTCGACGACGCTCCATCGCATGGATCGACGAATTTCTTGTCATCTCCAATAGCAAAGCTTAGGAGTCATCGTTTCACAACGGCTGGTGCATTTCCACTGTGTTCCACTGCAATTTGAAGACAGGTTCCGATGAAAGAAGTTTAGTGCTACTGCTCCCGACTGGTTTCTAAATAAATGAAATCGATCTGGTACACTAGTTGTGTTCATACTCCCGTCTAGTCGGTTACACTAGTTTTCAGCACTATCCCGTCCTATCCCTCACACTAATTATTTACTCAATTGGCCAATCGTCCAATCGTCGACGTCAAGCCTTCCAGCGTCCCCAATCCCAGACTCGCTTCGAGCAGCTCAGTAGCAGCTTTCCAGAGGTCGATTCCCCACGGATCAAGCAACAGCAACAGTAAATTCTACCATCCTTTTAGCACACAGATAGACAAAATGGCTCTGGGACGCTTGGCACTAGACCACGCACACAATCAGGTGGCGCTAGTCTCATCCAAAGCAGCAAAGGCGGCCACGTGGTCATGGACGTCCCTGAAGTCGACGAAGACGCGACATCCGAGACGATGCAACTGCTAAAGGAAGATGAGGACAACAAAACCAAAGCCAAAGCTAAGACGCTGAACAACCAACTGGACGTGGATCTAGAAGCAGCAGACGACCTGGAACTCTCCAAGAAGGCCAAGGCTGCGAACAATAAGATGTCCAAGACGTCGTACGTGGCGCCGTCCGTCGTGGTCTTCTGGCTCAGTATGTGGTTCACACAGAACATTGGCGTCACTTTCTGGAACAAGAAGGCGTTGGGGGCATTGCGACTGCCTGTGACGCTCACATTCGTGCACATGGTGTGCAATACACTGGGTGCCTTCTTCTACATCAACGTGTACAAAGGCATCGAACGGAAACCGCTCAAACCTGGACAGAAGAAGCTCATGGTTTACTTTTCCTTCATCTTTGTGAGCAACATCATCACAGGCAATTGGAGTTTGGGGCTGGTTTCCATCTCCTTCAACCAGGTCATGCGAGCGCTTGTGCCGGCGGTTGTTGTGGTGCTGAGTATGCTGATCCTAGGCAAGACGTACTCGCTCAAGCGCAAATTGTCGCTTGTCCCCGTGGCGTTTGGTGTCTATCTTGCGTGCACTGGAGACAACTCGTGCACAGTATTGGGCTTCGTCATCACGGTCGTGGCCATCATTTTCGCAGGCTTGAAGGCTGTGCTCTCCAACAAGGTACAGCAAATCTACCTATTTGACATCAGGACTTCCGGAAGCATTGACTAATTTGTTACTTTGCTGTGTTTTAACTGCAGTTCCTGAGCGGAGATCTGAAGCTGCACCCTGTGGACTTGATCCTCCACCAGGCGCCGCTGTCGGCCTGTTGGTGTCTGGTCACCATGTTTTTGACCGGTGAAGTCGACACCATCATGGATAACTGGGAGGTGGTGCCGTCGGCAAGCTTCTGGTTCATTCTGACGGGTATCATCAGTTTCATGCTGAATGTCACGAGTTTCATGGCCAACAAAGTCACGTCGCCTGTGACACTGTGTGTGTGCGGCAACATGAAGCAAGTGGTCGTGATCGTTATGTCCATCCTCATCAACAACGACGTGATCACTGTGCAGAAGGCTATCGGTATCGTCGTCGTCTCCATCGGTGGGGCCACGTACGCCTATATTTCAACAAAGGAGACGATGGGTACTGCCCCTGCACCAGCAAAGCTTAACGCTAAGGCCCAGGCGCAGACCTCTTAAATCTATCTTAATCGCTTTTGATCACTATGCTAGCGAGGGCTGCTGAATATATGCATGCGTATGCTAATAGACTCACTGAAACTTAGAATGACCTTGATCGTTTATCCACGAAAAAATTAAGATGCAGCGCAGTATGGCCTTACAACATGGTCAAGTCGTACAGCGCAGTTGTATGTAGGCTTGTCCCTGTTGTGTTTTTATCGACTAGAATTTTCAAAACTCGTGCGTGTGGGCAAGCTGGTACCTTAATTGCGCAGGCGCATCGCGAACAACGTCGGCATGCAGAATTCCAACCAGCGCCAGGAACGCAACCACAATGGGCACAAGCACCAACGGCGACGAACGGTGCAATCCTGCTAGCTGCATTCCTGCATACTCTTGGTCATCATTATCCATTGTGTGAGGTAGAGCTGCCGCCTCATGTATCATGTTCTCCACAAGCTTCGCCTCGTCCGATGCACCCATCCATTTCGCCAGATATTTGAGAATCTCCTCGCGCTGCTTCTTAAGCGGTTCAGGGACGTTAGGGTCCGCACGCAGGTCACCGCAGTGGCCGCACAGATCGCATTTGGCCAAGTTAGCGATCTGATCGTCTGAGAGCGTATGGAGTACTGATGCACGTTGCCATGGGTCATCCCCACCATTCGAGAAGAAAATATTGTGACCCGTGGGGTGGTCTCCTCCGTACAATTCCGTGATCTCCTCCACGCCCTTAGCCGGATGCACTACGTCTCCGAAGACAGTGCGACACTGTTTTTCGTGATAGTCCAGATCTACAATTGCCGCGCGCAGACTCTTTTCTTCAGGAGCGACCTGGAAGTACGCAAGCTGAGAGCACTTTGCCAGCGCCATGAGCGCCCGTCGCCCCAACGTGCACTGTCTTGCTCCAGGCACTTTGTATCGTAGAAGCACTCACTGCCGAACGAAGAGCCGTACATATCAATTGTGAAGTTGGCGAAGGATTCGATCAGTGAATCGTTGCGCTCGAAAGCGCTGACCATGTGGTCGCACACAACGTCCTTGTGACCGTACTGTACAGCCATGGCGGCAGCGTCCGCAATCATGTAGAAGAAATCAGCATCGGCCAAACCCTCAGCACCAAACAGACTCTTCACCTTCGTAGCATTCCCACCAATAATTTGCTTTTCAAAAGCTGTGGTTGTCATGCGTAGAACTCCTGCGCACGGAGGCCCGGCAGCCAGTGCCACCTGTTCATCAAACTCGTGGAACTTGTACATTGGCTGCACCACTCCTGAGGATGACAGCGATGCCACTGTCGTATCTGGATACGCAACGCGGAACCACGCTGATAGTGCACCAGGATAGGACCCTCCAATAGCAATCCATTTGTTTCCATCCTCAGTGCCCAGTTTCTCCTGGTAGCTCTCCTTGAAGTGCTTCAAATCAGCGAGAGCTTGTTGTACAGTCAGGTAACGATAGTTCTCTGTCGACAGATCTCCATTGGGCACAGATTTGCCATAAAATCGGTGCTCCAGAGCTAGAATCTGCACTTGAACAATCACAGAAAAAGCACAAAAGAAGCAGCAATACTGTGAAAAATACTACACTTTTACTATGGTATCATTGTCATCTCCTGACCTTTGCACCGAATTTCTGAGCGATGACGCTGACGAATCCTCCTGGGGGTTTCTCCATTGCCCCTTCTCCTCCGATATAAAGTATCACAGGGCCAGTGGGCGCCGTCCAGAACTCGTTCTGCTCGTAATAACGCTGCTGGAAAGTGTCGTTGCTGTCGGACGCGACGTGGTCCACTTGTTGCGTGAACCAGTGCTGTTGGGCGTCCACCTGGACCAACAGATTATCCTCCGCTTGTATCATTTGCCACAGCAGTCCATCTTTTGCATGGGAGGGAATGTAGAGGCCTGTACACAAGCTACGAGCGTCACGAGCAGCAGCAGCAGCGGCGGCGGCGGCGGCGGCATGATACGAGATAAATTTGATGTGTCTGTTCCGCCAGGATGCGATATCAGAAGTATATGATTGGTTAATACAGATATATAGGGGTGTTATGATTGGATGAAAATTAGACGGAGTTAATCGAAGACCATCGGTATGCCTATCGTCACTTCAACATGTTCTAGTTGAACCAGTCATTAGTTTTACAGCTTAATAGTTCAGTCTAACACTAGCAGAATAAAGAGATGGTCGGTACGAAGCGCTCACACCACAAAACACAAGGACATCGACGTCGATCTGCCAGAACAGGGAGGTTTAAAGCTGCTTCAGATCCGAGGGACACGAATTTGTGCGCGTCACTGCTGTTGAACAAGGAACTTTTCCAAGACTTTTTACTGTTCATAGATGCTGAGAGTGTTGCGATGCTTTGCAAGGCCATGGCATTTAACCGTTTGACTTACTGCATCCTGTACGATGATGCCTGGTGGCGTGAGCTGCTGCAGGCGCATTGCCACGTCAAAAACGTTGCTACCGTCGATGTGCACCGCAGTGTCTTGCTGGATAACGGTTGTAGTGATTTCCAGGACTATCTGAATCTACGCAACCAACTTGAGTGCTTTGAGAGACACGTCGAGGTGGTGAAGGGAGACTTGGGGGACATCGAGAGTGTCGGGGACCTTCGTGTTGATTGTCTGGTGTTCCCAACGTCGGCTAACTACAGAAACCCACATACAGGTGTCGCTGGTAGCGTACATGGCCGTGCAGGTCCAGCTCTGGATCGTGCAGTGGAGAATGTTGGGCTGCGAACCAGTGCAAAAGCGGGGAGTGTATTGTGCACTGTAGGCTGTGACTCTGGCGCACGGCTACTGGTGCATTGTGTGGGGGCCTCAGGCAATCAACAGGGCTCCGAAGCGCTTCTGTATGAAACGTACGTTAACGCATTGCGTGCAGCCGATACTAATCACGTTGAGTGGGCTGCTGTTGCTTCGATCTCGACGGGGCTATTACGTTTTCCTGTGCCCAGAGCAACGGAAATTGCGCTGGGTGCTGTACGTGACTTGATTCGATTGAATCCGCGCTGGGCCGTGAACATCGCGTTTGTGTGCTTCGACGACGACGTCTACAAGAACTTTCGACGTGCACGCAAGGAATCTGTTCAAGCTTTCCATACCGCTGGGTTCGTCTTCCCCCGTGTGCTGAACGCGCGTCCAGCAACAGAACACCATGCTGCGGATGCTGCTTGAATTGGATTTTGCAAAAATCCTTGCGTCGCGTCTGCGTTGACTCGAACCACCATGCTTGTCTTACATTTCAGAGGATCTATTGTCAAGGTTTTGCTTGGGAGCTAAGACAAAAAGTAATCATTCATACCAGTACTTGTTTCAGTAATATAGGTGTACACTTATTCCTTACTTTCTGTCATCATACGCTTCAGGCGATCCATGTTGAGCGGTGGGAAAAGGTTTTCGTACCGTTTCCAAGTGCGCTGTGGCTGCCGCGATGAGCGTGTCGGGCCTTGGTCAGAAAGCTGGTCTCGTACATATGAACCGAGGGACTGACACAATGTGTTGAGCGAATAGCTACAAGTGCTGGCATCGCCACGTTCCAATCGACGTCCGCGTAGGGGCAAACTCGATGCAACCGGCCTCTCGAGTTGGGGCGACAACGTTGTTCTTGGGGCTTCTTCCAGCCGATGCCGCTTGTGTGTTCTTGTGTTGGATCGTTCTTCGGGCGCATTATGTACCTGTGGACGTGGCGTGTGCGAAAATCCTTCTTGTTGAAAAGTGATTGTAGTCGATGGGCAGGCTTGCTGACGAGGCCTCTTAGACCCTCGAGGCGCTGTAGGGGATAAGGATCTGGTCGCCTGTTGTTGGTTGGGATTGTCCACTGCATGTTCCGCTAAGACGACGACCTTGGACGGACTCTTGGTAGACGATAATGTCGCAGTTGGATCCGTTGATGAAACTCGTTCTTTTGAGTTGGGAGGAGGTACAGGATTATTGTCCCGCGCTGAGTCTGCCACTGAAGGTGTCGGCACAATCGGAGTTTTTCGGGAAGCTGAGGTTACTCTTTTCTCGGTGCCCGGCGTAGCAGTTCGTATGGATGACGGCGAAGGTGTTTTGAGCTCAGCCCCATTTGTATGTTCCTTCGTTGGTGATGACATCTTCTTTGGAGGGTAAAGGCGACGACAAGTTCCTCATCGTTCGAAGACATGTCCACGTCGACTGGATTGTCCACTGTACTGGCTGCTTGATCACGCTTAGGCGACGCGTGTTTGGAAGATACAATATCATCCGATAGCACGTCCCTATCATACTCAAAAGCATTTGTGTCGTCATCGTCATCGTCAACGGGATACTCAAGAATGACAGTTGCCTGAGAAGACATGAAATTGTCTGGTTGGGCTGATTTCTCTTCTTCATCTGACGAATACGAAAGTTGCATTTGGTGCGAGCACTTTTCAGACTTTTCCTCTTGAGTAGCAGTCTGCTTATCTTGATGATGATTATCTGCGGGAACAGCAGCGAGGCCAAGGTTCGAGGCTAGCCTTCGCAGAAATCCCCCAACGTAGCTGTTTGATTTAGTTCGACTTTCGGCCGGCATTTGAGTCTCAGATTCTGGCAATGATTGCTCCGACCTCGCCAGATATCGTGGGGATGAAGAGGGGGATAAACCATCGTTTTGTGTTTCCTCCGACAGATTCGATGCACCATTCAACATCTGCGTCTGGGTTTGTGTAGGGAAATCTGTCTGGGTCTGGGTCTGCGTCTCGGATTG
This sequence comes from Phytophthora kernoviae, assembly GCA_008080845.1. Taxonomy (NCBI): domain Eukaryota; phylum Oomycota; class Peronosporomycetes; order Peronosporales; family Peronosporaceae; genus Phytophthora; species Phytophthora kernoviae. Next base: position 12,310 of record VKKV01000012.1, on the reverse strand, counting down.
TGTCTGGATCGGGAAGTCCGTCTGCGTCTGGGTTTGTGTAGGGAAATCTGTCTGGGTCTGCGTCTCGGATTGTGTCTGCGTTTGGCTTTGCATTTTATCCTGCATTAGTTGAGAAACGCGTCTTAGACGGACAGACTTCACAGGTGAATCCTCTGTAAGGTCGACGATCACGCATGAGCTTTGCGTAGCAGGCATCTTCGGTGGTGGGGTTGGACTTGTAGGCGAATGTTTTCCATTGGGGCTAGTTTTTATGTGCACTGGGGATTTCAGCTCGTTAGACTCTGATTTCTTGGTTTCTTCGTCTTCATCCTCTTCATTCTCCGTATCACTTCCGCTGTCAATCACAAACGTCTCGCGGATATTCTCTTGCTGGAACGGGTACTTCTGGCTATCAAGTGTAGGTCTCACATCCACGTCATCACTCAAAGTCGCGGACAGATCAACTGGCGCTGACCGCTGCGTCTGAGATTGAGGTTCCCCAAGTTTGCGACTGCGAAATCGGTACCCAGCCATTCTCTTCAATTAGCTCTGAATCTGTTGGTTGCCTCTCCACAGTCGTATGTGGTCCCCATCCATCCTGCTCCTCCAGTTGTTGCTCCTGATCCTCTGGGATCACACAGTCTTCCTCCAGCAACGGTCTGTCATCATCAAAGTGTCCACCTGCATCTGTATCTCTTGTCATAGGTGGCAAACTCTGTTGTATCACCAATACCTTCTCCAACTCTGCATCACTCAATTGCTGCAGTCGTTCCTTCACCAGAGGGTTCGAATAAACTTCCGGCTGGGGATTCACCGCCAGCTCATTGTCATCCACAACACTTAGAGCGTCCACCCACATGTAAACTCGTGCAGAATTCCTGTTAATAACAGGCCTAGACACTGACTTTTGGTTGCTCTGCTCGTCCCCAGAGAGACAGCGAGCCAACGTCGTGAAGTGGTATTTGTCCACCCTCACGACGCTGCCTCGCAGTCTCCCGAGCGTATTGTATCCTCTGTTCTGCTGTAGAAATTGGATTACATGGCGAGGGATAAAAGCTTCCACGTCGAATTGACGATCCACGAGTGTCACAGTCCGTTGAGCGCTGTTAGTTCGTCGCACCATCATGACGCGGCCGCTTGCAGCTCCTAGAAGCGTCTGGGACTCGCTCTCTTCGCTCATTTCCTCCGAGAAGCTGTCAGTAGGGGGACTGTCGTGTGTGGACTGTTCCATAGGCGCACCAAGAGCAGTCAGCATCTCTCGGAGAAGGAACTCGGTCGTGAACGCCGGCCGCACCATTTTTAATTTAAAAGAAAATATGAAGCGCGAAAAGAATTTAAATTTTAAATTTTGATTTTAAACCAATCAGATAAACGCATTTTAAATGGTATACTTATTCGGGGAAATAACATTGCAAACATGATGGGCTGGAGCCGCGGCGCGGCGCTGGGCTGCGCGCGGCGTGGGCCACGCCAGGAGCTGCTGTGCCTCGCGGAGCAATGGGGCTTCGTTCTAAAGCAGGTATAACACCTTTTACCACCCCAGGGATGGCTAAAGCGACTGCCACACCTGCTGTCTGTACACCTACTACCGCTGCGGCGGCGTTCAAGAGCAAACGAAGTCGCGTGGGAGAGCGAGGCCTGGTTCGTATATGCTATTGGGCAGATATCAAGTGGAGAAACTCCTTCGCTTGAAGCAGAGCAATGGTGGGCATTGGATTGAGTGAGGGGAGGAATAAGGACACAAGAGACGAGAAGACTGACATGGTCTGGTGCTGTGTTGCTTATCGAAGCTGTTAAGGCGGCTAAGAAGGCGGCAGAGACGGAGGCAAAGGATGCAGTTGCTGCTGCAGAAGCAGAAGCCAATAGTCGACTGAGGAATTCGCTGGTGACGGCACAAATCTATTGCTGTCGGAAGGATACTGAGGTGATGCACCGTGTTGCTGCTAATGTTTTTATTGTCGATAATGTTTGTGTTGCAATAGGTTCTGCGCTTTAGCAACGAAAATTCGTATCTGAACTGGGCGAGAAACGGCGTCTTGTCTTCGGCTGTGGGAGTTGCAATGTACGCGCAGGAGCACCATCGTGGAGCGCAATTGAGTGGCGCAGGTAAGCCTCGCATTTGGATTGTGGCTGTGTGCTTGGCTTTGCTTGCGATCTTGAGTCAGCTACAGTATCTTGCTGTAAAGTGTTGAGAGTGCAATGGAAACAACGAAGCTGACGGTAACTTGATCTCTTTGCCGCTAGGACTGCTGCTACTGGGCTTCGGGTACATTGCGTGGGCACGGCCAAGTATATTTACTACATTTTCCGGTTCCGCCACGTCATGGAGCTATCCTGGGCAAGCGTCTTCGGAACGATTTCCCATGCGGCGTGGGGATTGGCCATCTGGCTGACCGCCGTTGCCTCCTTCTTGGTATGCAGTGCACGGCAAAATTTACGTGCCGGTACTGTGTGTGGACGGCCACTAACGTATGGTGTGCATGCTTGTCTAAAATCTACTGAACAGGAGAGTGTGCCTCTCGAGTTGGACGCAATGCTGCTAACGGAGCCCATCGCGAGCTTTCTGCCCTTCCGAATTCGCCAGGGTCTGATCGAAACCTACAGTTTGCACTTGGATGACCTCGAGCATCACAACGATGAGCAAGAGCGTGTGTTGCGTGCCATTCGCGGCGATCGGGGCGACCGAGACATCGCACCGATTGAGGTAGGCGAAGAGCTGCCACCACAATTGGAAGCGCAACTAATCGAGCAACAGCTCCACTCAAGCCCGAGCACGGCAGTTGTAGCTCCTGTGCCTCCCCGACCTTAGTCATGGCAAGAATCATCTCCTGTTCTGCGTGGTTCTGGCCGACACATGGGGTGCACTACACTGGTGTTGGTACATCGTAGACAGATTGTGATGTGCTAAACACAACACGGTGTCCATCTAAACACACCTGTCAATACTGTTTCATCTTTCTGCTGTTTTGATTGTCCACATACGTGGTTGTATTTTGTCCACATGCTGCGCCACTGCTTTCACCACTTCAGCTACGCTGACGCCTTACCTTCTCCTGTTTTTTCAAGGCTTGAGCGCCTCCTCCAGAGGAATGTCAAAGTCCGGGTTGCGACGGATCGTCTTGCCATCCCACGTGAGGTTTAGCGGTTCGTACGCATTCTCGCCCTTCTCCGCCTCAATGATGGGGGCCGCCACCATGACGTCACTCTCAGGAGATTTGGGCAGCGTCAGGCCGTGGTCCACGAGTCCCTTGAGCACATTCAGAATCTCCTTGTCGCTCTTGTTCTCCACGAACACCTGCTTCTCCACGCCCCAGTCGTACCGTGCGTACACAAAGGCTTCATCTCCTCCGCCTCGCGGTACACGAAGGGTGTCAGGGGTTGAGCATCTTGAGTTCATCGTAGTTCTTGCGGAAGAACGTCCTGTTAACACCAGAAAGAGATAGATTAGAGATGGATGTGGTGCATGTAGCGGGGTTAGTACTTTACCGAAGGCCTTGGCTGCTCTGTGAGGTGTCGCAGGCCACGAAGCGAAGCTCCTGGATGCTACGGGAGATCTGTGCGCGCCAGCTCATGTCTGTTCCTGCTTGCTGCTTCTGGCGGTGCAGTTTTGGCCGCACAATTAGGACGACGATGATTGGTTTAAATAAGAGCTTGATTTAAACCAATCATCAAACATCGACTCATTAATAACAAATTAATTTTGGTTTATATTTTTCGCAAAGTTTAAACCAATATCTTTATAAAATATATTATAGACGGAAATCAATTAATTAGTGCATACATTAATACGGCATATTATTGTTATTAACTTTTGCTCGTCAAGGCCGAGTCGAGACAGCAGGAATATGGGCACAGATGATTACATCTTCTGGGCGCAATTGCACCACTGCTGTGCCTTCTACGAGTCGGGGACCATGCAGACCGTAGAAGCAAAAACAACCTTACGGAGGCTCATCATAATAGGTGAACGTTGCGTTTTGCTCGCGTAGTATTCATCACATCGTCTGCGGTTGACGAGCTGGCGCTGAAAGTAACATTGTCCTCATGACTCAACAACATTGTGTGAACAATAATACTACAAGCGCCCCGCCGTATCGCCATGTTTAAGCGTCAAGCGCGCTATACTCCAACACTCGCATCTCTCCTTTAATTTCTTCGACTCAAAGCAAATGTATTTATCAATACACCACAAGCTACATTATTACGACTTGCACATATCAAATGGTTCTCTATCACTCACGGCACGGCTACGTCGCCGTGCTCACGCCAATAACAAAAAGTCTATCGCCCTCCACGCAATCACGACACCTTGTCGCTCCTACAGCTTAATAGGAGGCCAGCTCACCCACACCGTAGTTCTTGTTGGTCGTGCTCAGCTTCTGAGCGGCATTCGGCGTGTAGTAGCCAGCCACCGTCTTCGAGTTACTCAGCGCAGCCGACTCACGGTTACCCGTCAGTGTGCCGCTCTTCACCAACTTGTTCTCCACACAGTTACGACCCAAAGTAGACTTGCACGCAGACTGCGTCGACGACGAAGGCACGAGGATGGCACCGACGGTCTCGGTGTCGTGCAGGTTCGGAGTCGTTGTGGACTCGAAGTAGTTGCCCTCCAGTAGCACGTTGCCGTTCTCGACAACGTCGTACGAGAAGCCCGTGTTGCTGTACCAGTAGTTGTTGGCGGCGTGGACGACCGAGCTGCCGCCCACCTTCGGGGAGCGTCGGATGTGTTGTGCACGAAGTTGTTGAGGAGGCTCACCTGCGTCTGCGTGCCCAGAAAGAGGAAGGTCCAGTAGTGGTTGCCGTCGCACGTGGCTGAGTACTGCGTGACACCGTCGAACTCGGTGTTGCTGATGGTCAGGCTCTTGACGCTGGCCGTGTTGGTGGCGATCATCTGGCGACCGATGTTGGAGATCTTGAGGTGGTCAAGCCACACGCGCTGCATGGCGGTCTTGCCGCTGTTGAGACCCTGGATGTAGATGGCGTCGCCACCCCAGATCAAGTGCGGGTTCAGCTCCGTGATGTGGATATTCTGCACGATGACGTTGTCGCCCTGAATCCACAGACCTTTGCCCTTGATCACGCCGCTCGTGCCCAGGCCGCGGAGGGTCTTGTTGCTCGTGACAACGAGCGGGTTCTTATTGGCCGCCAGGTCGTACTTGATCGTCACGGACGTACCTTGCACGCACCCGCCGGTGTTGGCCATGCCGCCGCTCTGTAGGATGACGTCCTGGCCCTTGTGGCCGTTGTTCTTGGCGAGGCAGTCGCGGTGGCTCTTGGGGCGACAGCCGGCCTCTGTCTTCGTGCCTTCCGTGCCGCGGAAGTCGAACGTGGTCTTGAGCACGATCACGCGCGGCTGCGAGTCCTTGAGGTAGCTCTTGAGCTCGTTGAGTGAGCTGGGGTAGACGGGATCGAGGTTGCCACCGCCGGTGGTACCTTTCGCTAGACCTGGAGCGGTGCCTGTGGAGATGGCGTTTGCGTTCTGAAAGACGAGCGCGGTGATGGTAACGACAAGGAGGCGGACGATCTTCATGGCGTGTTGTATGGTGTTTGTGTGTGAGTTGGTTGGAGTTTGTGCTGTAAGAAGCAAAATCGACAATGAACAAGTTGGCGGATTTCTAGCCTTTCAAGTCCGTCGATTGTTGACTGCTGAGGCTTGGAGGCTTGGAGGCTGAAGGCGGGGTGCTGTTCTAGGTCACAACTGCGCGATGTTGCGTTAGGGGAGGTTCCCGGGAAAGCGCTGGTCATGGCTGTTGCTGCGAGGCGACACTTACGGATAGTGGCAAAGCAAATGGTTCTGGAGAAGGGGTACTTCAGCAAATTGTGCCCGGTGTCATTTCAGGTGCAACGAGTTGGCCGATGAGTCCTTGCAATATGACGGTGTGGTTTGCTGTGCGAACGGCAAACGTATACTACAGTACGTCCGCCTAGACTGCTGGTTCTGTGGCACACTAGGCTTGGTACTCTGGCACAGTGCGGCCCTGGACTACCAGTCTGCACATCTACTGTAGCGACTGGAAGATAGCGAATGCGAAGGAATGAACAGATTCATGAGCTGGTACAGCTTCATGTAGCAGCGGGTCGATGTGCATTGTCTGGGATCTTTGCTGTATCTTCAGATTTCAACGATAAGCAAGAGAGCGAAGTTTGAGCTCCAAACAACAACAATACAATTCCGTACATGCTATCTTGCCAATTTGGCGATACGCCAATACATGTACAAGCAACTATTTTGCGGTAGTCGACCGATCCTTGTCGATTTGGAGCTAACACGAGCTATTTACACCATCTGGGCGAACAGGTTTCGTGCAGTTGACTCAGTTGCATCTCCAGTTTTGCAGCTGGTGCAGCACGCCATTATCAAGATACGGGGCTACCATTTCGCTGCTGAGGGTGACCACGACATATGCCACCTTGCATTTTTAGTTGTTGACGCGGTAGAATTTTTGGTAAACGCTGAGCCCATTAGAAACAGTAGAGAACAAGTCTACGTATTGCATGTAGTTGAAACTTTAAGCCCGACGATTCGTGGAGGTATAGTGTCACTACATGCACAGTACTCGGTTGAGTCGGCTGTGCCGCTAAGCAAATAGAGTATGCACAATGGCGTGCTGTGCTGACTGACACAATGCTTGAAGTGCCCATTTGCTGTTCGTAGGGCCTGACTCAAACCAACTCTAGCCACGCATTACATGCTCCATGTGCCGTATCGGAACAAGTTTGTCATGCAATGTGTATCAACAGTGCCAACTCGACACCGCACGCCACATGCCCGTTGCTGCTAAACCCACCCGCCCGTTGCTGCACAATCTTTCGTGAGCTCATCGCGTGACATGGTGCGAGAGACTTGGGCTACTGGTCACTCGTCGCTCGGTTGCGCCACCACAATTGACGCTATGTGTTCCCAACGAGGGTTCATCTCAATGGCACCGTGTCAAGACAGCAGGAATATGGGCACAGATGATTACATCTTCTGGGCGCAATTGCACCACTGCTGTGCCTTCTACGAGTCGGGGACCATGCAGACCGTAGAAGCAAAAACAACCTTACGGAGGCTCATCATAATAGGTGAACGTTGCGTTTTGCTCGCGTAGTATTCATCACATCGTCTGCGGTTGACGAGCTGGCGCTGAAAGTAACATTGTCCTCATGACTCAACAACATTGTGTGAACAATAATACTACAAGCGCCCCGCCGTATCGCCATGTTTAAGCGTCAAGCGCGCTATACTCCAACACTCGCATCTCTCCTTTAATTTCTTCGACTCAAAGCAAATGTATTTATCAATACACCACAAGCTACATTATTACGACTTGCACATATCAAATGGTTCTCTATCACTCACGGCACGGCTACGTCGCCGTGCTCACTCCAATAACAAAAAGTCTATCGCCCTCCACGCAATCACGACACCTTGTCGCTCCTACAGCTTAATAGGAGGCCAGCTCACCCACACCGTAGTTCTTGTTGGTCGTGCTCAGCTTCTGAGCGGCATTCGGCGTGTAGTAGCCAGCCACCGTCTTCGAGTTACTCAGCGCAGCCGACTCACGGTTACCCGTCAGTGTGCCGCTCTTCACCAACTTGTTCTCCACACAGTTACGACCCAAAGTAGACTTGCACGCAGACTGCGTCGACGACGAAGGCACGAGGATGGCACCGACGGTCTCGGTGTCGTGCAGGTTCGGAGTCGTTGTGGACTCGAAGTAGTTGCCCTCCAGTAGCACGTTGCCGTTCTCGACAACGTCGTACGAGAAGCCCGTGTTGCTGTACCAGTAGTTGTTGGCGGCGTGGACGACCGAGCTGCCGCCCACCTTCGGGGAGCGTCCGGATGTGTTGTGCACGAAGTTGTTGAGGAGGCTCACCTGCGTCTGCGTGCCCAGAAAGAGGAAGGTCCAGTAGTGGTTGCCGTCGCACGTGGCTGAGTACTGCGTGACACCGTCGAACTCGGTGTTGCTGATGGTCAGGCTCTTGACGCTGGCCGTGTTGGTGGCGATCATCTGGCGACCGATGTTGGAGATCTTGAGGTGGTCAAGCCACACGCGCTGCATGGCGGTCTTGCCGCTGTTGAGACCCTGGATGTAGATGGCGTCGCCACCCCAGATCAAGTGCGGGTTCAGCTCCGTGATGTGGATATTCTGCACGATGACGTTGTCGCCCTGAATCCACAGACCTTTGCCCTTGATCACGCCGCTCGTGCCCAGGCCGCGGAGGGTCTTGTTGCTCGTGACAACGAGCGGGTTCTTATTGGCCGCCAGGTCGTACTTGATCGTCACGGACGTACCTTGCACGCACCCGCCGGTGTTGGCCATGCCGCCGCTCTGTAGGATGACGTCCTGGCCCTTGTGGCCGTTGTTCTTGGCGAGGCAGTCGCGGTGGCTCTTGGGGCGACAGCCGGCCTCTGTCTTCGTGCCTTCCGTGCCGCGGAAGTCGAACGTGGTCTTGAGCACGATCACGCGCGGCTGCGAGTCCTTGAGGTAGCTCTTGAGCTCGTTGAGTGAGCTGGGGTAGACGGGGTCGAGGTTGCCACCGCCGGTGGTACCTTTCGCTAGACCTGGAGCGGTGCCTGTGGAGATGGCGTTTGCGTTCTGAAAGACGAGCGCGGTGATGGTAACGACAAGGAGGCGGACGATCTTCATGGCGTGTTGTATGGTGTTTGTGTGTGAGTTGGTTGGAGTTTGTGCTGTAAGAAGCAAAATCGACAATGAACAAGTTGGCGGATTTCTAGCCTTTCAAGTCCGTCGATTGTTGACTGCTGAGGCTTGGAGGCTTGGAGGCTGAAGGCGGGGTGCTGTTCTAGGTCACAACTGCGCGATGTTGCGTTAGGGAGGTTCCCGGAAAGCGCTGGTCATGGCTGTTGCTGCGAGGCGACACTTACGGATAGTGGCAAAGCAAATGGTTCTGGAGAAGGGGTACTTCAGCAAATTGTGCCCGGTGTCATTTCAGGTGCAACGAGTTGGCCGATGAGTCCTTGCAATATGACGGTGTGGTTTGCTGTGCGAACGGCAAACGCATACTACAGTACGTCCGCCTAGACTGCTGGTTCTGTGGCACACTAGGCTTGGTACTCTGGCACAGTGCGGCCCTGGACTACCAGTCTGCACATCTACTGTAGCGACTGGAAGATAGCGAATGCGAAGGAATGAACAGATTCATGAGCTGGTACAGCTTCATGTAGCAGCGGGTCGATGTGCATTGTCTGGGATCTTTGCTGTATCTTCAGATTTCAACGATAAGCAAGAGAGCGAAGTTTGAGCTCCAAACAACAACAATACAATTCCGTACATGCTATCTTGCCAATTTGGCGATACGCCAATACATGTACAAGCAACTATTTTGCGGTAGTCGACCGATCCTTGTCGATTTGAGCTAACACGAGCTATTTACACCATCTGGGCGAACAGGTTTCGTGCAGTTGACTCAGTTGCATCTCCAGTTTTGCAGCTGGTGCAGCACGCCATTATCAAGATACGGGGCTACCATTTCGCTGCTGAGGGTGACCACGACATATGCCACCTTGCTTTATTTTAAGAATTTTTGAAATAGAACCAAGCGTGATTATTCTACAGTGTACTGTTGAAGCCTACATAGCACAATTGGTGCTGCTTGAGCTTAATGCCAGGCCCATTGTTGCTCCTGGTAGGCCCGACTCAAACCAACTCTAGCCACGCATTACATGCTCCATGTGCCGTATCGGAACAAGTTTGTCGTGCAATGTGTATCAACAGTGCCAACTCGACACCGCACGCCACATGCCCGTTGCTGCTAAACCCACCCGCCCGTTGCTGCACAATCTTTCGTGAGCTCATCGCGTGACATGGTGCGAGAGACTTGGGCTACTGGTCACTGTCGCTCGGTTGCGCCACCACAATTGACGCTATGTGTTCCCAACGAGGGTTCATCTCAATGGCACCGTGTCAAGACAGCAGGAATATGGGCACAGATGATTTGCGGCTGAGCTCAGTGTCCAGGTTGGCATTTACTGTAGTAGCGGTAAAACTAAATGAACCTTTCATCATCAGGGCAGATAGGTTGTAGCACAGCTGTTCTACAAGTCGGAAACCGTGCAGACCGCATCATCAACATGCTTACGGATGTTCACACTAAGTATTGCATTTTGCATTCACAGTAGTTCCTCAGGTCGCAGAGTCTGCGGCTAAAAGGGAGATATCCGTGTTGTATTAGCCCCCATAACGCTGTTGTAATTGGTGGCAGTATGAGCCACATTCATGCTCTTTCCACAGATGACTTCTAAGTCCACTCACAGCGCCACTCACACTACAGATACCATGCCGGGTGTGTCATTTTATATGCGGCACTATTTATCTAAAGCCGCGACAGAACGCCGTGTTAGCACATGCTTCGTTTGATTCAAGGCCAACCCACTTGCAATTCAAGCAAACGGATTGCCCATATTGTTGGCAGCTACCTGTTGTCATCCACCCACCACGGAAAACAGCCGCGGAGTACAACTGCACGCCGGTTGCGCTCACATTCCTTCTGTCTTTGATGAGGTGCCGCTACGATAAGACCCCACATCTTTATACTGTTAATTTCTAGCCGAAGCCTAAACGACATCACAATGTCATGCAAGTGCGGATGCAGTAACGTTTCCCGGAATCGACACTCACGCTTGCATTACACAGGTGTGTGTTTGTCAAGATGCACGAACAACGCATGGGCTCTTCAATATTTGTACAGTATCAGCATGCATTACTTGTACCGGGTGGAACCGAGCAGCATTCCGTGGAGTCGGTTACTGACTTCAGAAACTTGAAGCGCGTGAAGCGCGACGAGTTTGCAAATGGTCAATGCATGCCGCCTCTAGTAAGCTTGTACAATATATTATATTATGTACATAAATGACATGCAAATAATTTCCTGTGTCTTGACTGTGGTTGCCCTTGTCTTGTGATGTAATTCAGTCAAGTTGACCTGACAATCAGCTGGACGAAATACCATTTGTTTTTTCAGATCAGCTGGTCAGGTGGTGTTAGCGCGCAGCTCCAAATCGATAAGGATATTAATTAACAGCGACTATCAGTGTACCAGCGAAATCGAATTGCTGGTGAATCATTGACGTGAACTACTTGCTGTAAATTGTGAACAAAGTGTTCGAGCACAGTCAGGCGAAAGTAGAAACAGTTCAGTAAAACGCGTTGTGTAACTACTAAATAAATTTAAGTATGGGGTAGGTACCTCTAGGCGTAGTCTATTGTAGTCCTGTTGCGCTGACTAAAGACTTGATTTAATAGGGTGCGCTGGTTCGAATCAGCACATACACCGCATGGTAATTGACTGCCCACCTACTTGCTACAGTTCTGCCTGGTCTCAAGGCGGCATAGGGAACAAATGTAAGTTTACAGTTCGCGAATCATAATGGATCCGTGTCAAAGTCTTTGACGCAAAGACATATTAACGCCGCAAGGACCCATCGTTGAAACCGGGGTCTGTAATTCCATCAGGTAATATGCTGACGTACCCTTCCGCCACAACCACGTGTGTCGTTCACTCACAGGTACTGCCGAGGGCTCTCATCCAGTGCAAGCGTCAATTAGCGTACTCGCTTTCGTCGCGTGCAACATCAAATTAGTCGTTTTCAACTTGTTCATTGTCGATTTTGCTTCTTACAGCACAAACTCCAACCAACTCACACACAAACACCATACAACACGCCATGAAGATCGTCCGCCTCCTTGTCGTTACCATCACCGCGCTCTCGTCTTTCAGAACGCAAACGCCATCTCCACAGGCACCGCTCCAGGTCTAGCGAAAGGTACCACCGGCGGTGGCAACCTCGATCCCGTCTACCCCAGCTCACTCAACGAGCTCAAGAGCTACCTCAGGACTCGCAGCCGCGCGTGATCGTGCTCGACCACGTTCGACTTCCGCGGCACGGAAGGCACGAAGACAGGCCGGCTGTCGCCCCAAGAGCCACCGCGACTGCCTCGCCAAGAACAACGGCCAAGGGGCCAGGACGTCATCCTACAGAGCGGCGGCATGGCCAATACCGGCGGGTGGTGGCGTACGTCCGTGACGATCAAGTACGACCTGGCGGCCAATAAGAACCCGCTCGTTGTCACGAGCAACAAGACCCTCCGCGGCCTGGGCACGAGCGGCGTGGATCAAGGGCAAAGGTCTGTGGATTCAGGGCGACAACGTCATCGTGCAGAATATCCACATCACGGAGCTGAACCCGCACTTGATCTGGGGTGGCGACGCCATCTACATCCAGGGTCTCAACAGCGGCAAGACCGCCATGCAGCGCGTGTGGCTTGACCACCTCAAGATCTCCAACATCGGTCGCCAGATGATCGCCACCAACACGGCCAGCGTC